>PVJH01000748.1:0-267830 GCA_004026705.1 Nesogale talazaci
GGCTGGGAGACCCCCCCCCCCAAGGCAGCCCCAGCGGACAGACCCCTTCGGCTTCCCCGCGCCCGCCCCCAGACCCGTTGGCCCGCCGCAGCCAGGGCTGGCTTCCCCAGGGGCTAAGTCCTTTCCCCGGGCAATGCCGGACAGGGACAGCGGTCGCGGGAGCCCCGTTGGGACAGTGGTCTCTGGCGCAGGGGGAGCCAGTCCCCACTCTGGTGAGCGGGCTGGCTGGAGCTGAGCTTACCTATGCTGATGGTGTTGGGGAATCCTCCGTGAGAGTGACCCCAAAGCCCCAGGACGAACCAGAAGAACGCCCGGAGCAGGTTTCGCCCCATTTTCTTCTGCCCGGCCATGCTATGCTTCACGCGAAGCTGAAGAGAGCATGGGCACAACTCGAGAGTCGCCCCAAGCTGAACAGAAACAGGAAAAGAAGCAGCGGGCTCTTACGCCCCCTCCTCTCAACTTGCTCTCGCTCACTCTTCCTTTCCACCCCACACTAGTCCTCCTCCGCTGCCGCCTCCTCTCCTCTCCTCTCCTCTCCTCTCTCTCTCTCTCTCTCCCTCTCTCTCTCCCCCTTTCCCTCTCTGGCTCTCTCTCTCTCACACCCCCTCCCCGCCCCCCACCTCACTTCTGTCTTCACACCAATCTAGAAGGCGGGTTCATTGGCTGCAAGCTTGGTTTGCCAAAGCGATCTCTCTCCCTATCAGGAAGAGAGAGAGGGGGGGGGGAGGAGAGAGCGGAAAAAGAGGAGAGAGAGTGAGAGAGAGAGAGAGAGAGAGAGAGAGAGAGAGAGACAGAGAGAGAGACAGAGAGAGAGAACATGAAAACCTAAACCCCAAAGCAAAACCAAAGAGGCAAAACATTGGAAAACAAAAACAAAGAAGCAAAAGCGAGAGAGGAAAAAGAGAGAGAAAGAAAGAAATTATAAAGAAAATCTGAGACCCCCCCCCCAAAAGATGGTGGGTCTAAAGAGGGGGCAAAAGAAGGAAAGAGCTAAAAGGCTCAGTGCCCACGAATCGGGCTCTTCCAATTGGGTCTGTAGGGGGGTATTGATCAAAGTTGATCTGACGTGGAATTAAAGCCACACACCGCTTAGCTCCACTGCAAACTGCAGCCATAGACTGCAAAGCCTTCCGCGCGCTGGCGTTTGTCAACACTGGAGATGGGATCAAGAGAAATACACCAGCTGTAACCTTTCAAGCTGTAGTGGGCCCTTTCCCCCCAAGTCTGCATTGCCTTTGCATTCCCAGTTCTGTCTGAAAGAAGGGGTCAATGTGTGTGTGTGTGTGTGTGTTGGGGGGGCCGGGGGTGTTGGTGGCTACTCCGGAGTCTTTGTAGAGACTCCGAGAAGCGGTTCCCATCACAATGCGCCCGAAGATGCTGCGCATGCCTGGTCCTTGCCGCTCAGTTTTTACAGCAGAGATCCGAGGCAAGTGGACAACACTGCTATCCCCACAGCGCGGAGAGGCACGTCCTTTCCCTTACTCGGGTGTTGCTGTGGGATCCGGGGAGGGGGAGGAGCTGGGGTTGGGGAATGTGTTTTGGAGCGCTTAGAAACAAGTAAATGCTTGAATAGGGTAACTAAAAGGTTAATGAAAAGGACGCTGGGTCCCACAGAGGGGGGAGGAGAGAAGTGTGGAAATGAGCATTGAAGGAAGTGAAGATTGAAGGAAGGCGAAGGTTGGAGGAATGGCACTCTGACTGCCTTGTTCTAGGGGGCTGCCTTAGGACCTAGCAGCATAGGCCCCTGACTGTTGGACCCCCTGCACCCCCCAGGTTTATCAGTTTCCCTTTTCTTCGTCCCCCTCTTATAGCCAGAGAGTGGAAAGGATCTTTGACGCTAGGTAGTCCTGCCTGGTAGCCCTGAGGTGTGGTCCTTCCCACAGCATCTTCTCTAAGAACTACTGGGTGTGTGAACCCGTCTGTCTTGCCAGCATCTTCCTCCAGCTGTAAGGAAAAAGAATCTTCCCTGTCTCTGTCGACTTTCAGTCCTACCCCACCAGGAATCTGCAAGCTCCCGGTTTTCTGTGTACTTCCTCTCTCCTCCCACGCACTAGTCTCCTTTTAATAGCCCCCCCTCCTAGTGAAAGCAGAAGATGCACTATCATCCAGTGCACAGCAAATAGCATCTACTGGTTGAAAAGGCAGTGGGGGACATGGTTCCAGCCAGCCTTACATGGGAAGGGAAGACTGCAGGCTGGTCGAGAAAGTTTCAAACGCTTTGGCAACAACAACAACAACAAAATTGGCCTAGGTCTTCCTGACCCGTTTATGCATTCTGATCATGCACCTTCTCTTTCTGCCCCTTCATGTATGGAAATACTCTTGGGTGAAAACTTCGAGTCACAAGTGGCTGATCTTGTGACTTCTTTCAGGAACATTGGGGCCAAGAGGCAAGCAAGACACATGTGCTGAGTGAAGTAGCATTGTTCAGGGGAGAGGGAAGATAGGCTTGGGAGACAGACAACCGCACAATCAAGTCTAAATTTCTTCACATGCACGTCTCTTAATCTGGCTGAACCCTAGTTTCTTCATCTACAAAACGGGAGCGTTAGCATTTCGCCCTCTGCAAGTTGGTTGTGAGAAATGAATGAACTGCTGCCTGTGAAAGGAACAAACCCAGTGCCTGACTCAGAGAAAAATCAACCAACCTCCCTTCCCAGACTCTCTCCTATCTTTGTCCCCTTTCAAAGGTGCTCACTTTCCTGCTCCTCCACACTCACCATGTTGTTAATTTCCCTTTCACCACACCATCTGCACCACCTCCGGCGCTGCCTCCTGGTCCTTGCCAGTCTTCCATATCCAAACCTTCCCATTATAGCTCCTTCCTACGCCGCCCACCCCCCCTCCCCCAGCCCTAGGAGACAGTAATCTGGTAGACAAATCAGTACCAAGGTCCTAATGGCAGACTGTGACAACTTAGTATGAATAACTCCCCTTACAACTCCACTCTGTGTCAAGCACTACAGGCTCATTCTCTTGTTGCATGTTTCCCAAGAGCCTCCATGGCCAGGTGACTTTCAGTGTGTATTTCCAGTGGGTGGATACTATATTTGGCATTTGAGGTGGGGTAGCTTTCTGCATAACTCACTTCACTCCTGAAAGCCACCACATTCCTATCCTTGTTTGGCTAACCATATGAGAATAGACAGTTGCCTTGGAGAGATGGGGGAAGGGTCAGAAGAAGCAATGAGGGAAAGAAGGCCATTTCCAGGCTTCTGCAATTTAAAAAGCCTTCACCGAATTAATCACGGAAAATTCCATGATTCCTCCCCCGCTTTCTTACCACCTTCCTTCCTCCCATTTCTTCTACCAAGATGCTTTCAACTCTTGCCTGCCAGGGGCAACTGTGGGTAGAGCTGGACTAGTTCCATTTAAGTCAGCAGGGGTCCAGTGGCTCATCAGGAATGGTGCTGAACAAAACTTGCCATGTTTTAGCAATTGGGTCCATGCTGAAAAAAGCAGTGAAACACTCTTTGGATATCTTCTCTGACTTTCCCATGAAACACTGGAAATTATGATAGGATCATCATAACCAGAGCAGTTTGCCAACAAAGACCCCAACCTAACCCTCTCTGGGTAGTTAAGAGGTATCACTGCTGGATATAGGATTGCCCACTAGTCTTAACACCTAGAGTTTGCAAGGGCAAACTGGCTCTGAGATACTGTATAAATAGTAACAGAATAATACACGCAAAGTGAAAGTGGTGGTTCTTCTTCACGAGATTTCTGTGGCTTTCTAGCTTGAGTTAGGGGCATTTGGGTAAGCAAAAAGTATTGTGGACTGACCAGTGGTGTTTAGGGAGTGGGGTGGAGGTCTAAATCATACAGCAATCCTCATTCTTGCCAACTCATCCCCTGGTAAATGAGGAAAACAGTAAGAAAAGACATCCCGGTTCATTAGAAGGAAATGTAACCAAGATACTAAACCCTTTTCTTAGTGGGAAGATCATTTCCTCACTGTCTGCTTTGAAACTTCAATTTCTCCAATAAACATTGTTTATAGCAATAAACAATTGTTTATAAACAATAAACAATAAACTATAAACTATTTATAAACAATAGACAATTGTTTATTCTCCAATAAACATTGTTTATAGCAAGCTGCATTGGACATTAAGAACGTAGAAAAGGGAAGCACGGTCTCTGCCTTCGGTGACTTCCACATTCAGAGTAGGAGCAGATGTCTTCACTGGCAGTGACAGTGCATTGGGGTAAGTGCTATGGAAGGTGCTTGCTTGAATATCAGAAATGCAATGTTTGCCTCATCCCAGATTCAGACAGAAACCATTAAAAAAAGAAGCAGCTAGAGAGATGTGATTTCTAAAGACTTGCCTGCTTTTATATTCTACAGTTCGATGATTACATGAGTTGGATGATTGTCCGGCCTGACAAATGGTACAAACTGCAGCCGACATTCTCAGCAAGAAATTCTGAGAGATACACAATGACTGTCTCTTTCCCTTCCACTCGTGGATTCTTTCCAAAGATGAAAGAGCCCTGCCGTATCTTGGAGGAGCTCTAGGACTGTAGTACGTTAGATATTGGAGTGCGAATCACACGGTCAGCAATTTCAACCCATCAGACACTCCACGGGAAAGAGGAGGCTTTCTGCTCTCACGAAGATTGACAGCCTCAGAACCCCACAGGGGTAGCTCTCCTCTGTCTGCTAGGGTCACTAGGAGTCAGAATGGATTTGGTGGCAGGGATTTTGGTGGGGCCACATCTGAGGTCTCAAGTTGGATGTGACAGTCTTAGAAACTGTGAGTGCCCCCATCCTGCTTCTCTATCATCCCATCTTCTTCTTTATGCCACCCACTCCAGAAACCACTTTAGAAAGTCTATGTCTGTGCCAGCCTTGGTGCTTCCAAGTACATTCACAGTCCTTAGAAGCTGCAATTTGATGTCTGGGCCTAGTTGGGGCTTCATCTTGCAATGTGTGGATCCGAGAAGCAGTGGGGACTTGAGTTGAATATGCCCAGAAATAGATTCATAGCAACTCCCAGGAGAAGGCAGTCATGTCAAGTGAGCAGTGATGTAGGGAATTATGTTTATCCAAATGGTTTTCAAACTGGCTCTTCTAAATGATAAGGGTATTTAGAGCTTAAAGTTTGCTCTGAAAATATCTCAAGAAGCTGTCTGGGGCAAAATTACTTGGAGGTAATCTTTTTTTTTTACCTTTAGTATTCCTACTTTCCTTTTCTCATTCCAACTATCCCCCGCCACCATCATCCCCCCCCCCGCCCCAACTCCTGCAACTCCCTCCTCCAACTAAGCACTTTCACATTGGCTCCCTTAGGCACTCTCAATGTTAGTGACCAAACTTTCCTGACTTTCCCTAGGTCAGTTAGGATGCCTCTTATTGCAAGTTAGAGGAAAGCCACTAAAACTGGCAAAAACAATAAAGGAGATGTGTTGGCTTATATAACTGGAAGGGACAGAGGTATGTCTGGCTTGAGAATTGATTGGATTCAGTAGTTCGGAAATCTTAACCAAGACTTGTTTTTTTTTCTGCCCTTCGTTCTTCTTCCCTAATGGTTGCAAAATGACTATAGCATTTCTTAGCTTCATGTCTACATTGCATCTTCTTATGATGCCATCAATTCATATGAATCATATGACCATTCAGGAGTCAATCTCTGTGGCCAAATGATGGAATAATTCAGCCTCAATGACCTGAACCAATCATAGGAAAACAGGATTATGTCTCATTCATAGAACTGGTCAGTCTTCCCCACCGCCAAACCACTTAATTAACACACAGTGGGGAAGGGAAATATGGAAGCTGGGAAACAATCACAATAATCACTAAAACCTCTAGTCTCCTAAAGGCTTCCTTCCGGAGAATTGTGGGTGGTAATGATCTTACTTTTGAACTGCTCACAGGCCCCTGATGTTAGCTGAAATGGTGTTGTGTTTCACACATTACAGGTAGATGCTAATTGGAGAGAGTCTTCTTTTACTTTAGTAACTCCGCCCCCCAAATTGACTTCAAGATACGTCTGACAGACATTTAATTCTGCTCTTACGAGAACCATTTTCTATTGAGTGTTTCAGCGTCAGAAACTACTAAAGAAATAATAACCTTCCCTAGGGTTAGTGACAAAGAAGTGTCCAGAGCTTTTCTGGTAATGATCTAAAGTGATTCCTCTTCATTTTCTTCTCAGGATGGGCAGAGATGTAGGGTATCCTTCTGTGGAAGCATCAGAGAGGTTAAGTGGACAACCCAAGGTCACGCAGCCAAGTGGTAGAAAATGGAATTTCTTCACCCTCTGGAGCTTTTGTCCACTAGACCAGAGTCTTTTTCATGCTGTGAGCTGAGGATCTGAGACAAATGAATCATAACAAATATATTCTGCTGAGATGGGTACATCTTAGCAAGTAATTATCCCCCGGTGGGCTCTGAATGGACTTGAAAACTGCAGATGGAAACCACATGATTTGGGAACTCTGACTTCTCACAAAGTGACATTCTTATAAAACACTGTATCTCTCTGATGAGAAGTGCTAATTTATTATGGATTATTCCAGGCTACCTCTCAGAGCTGATATTGTTGACATTTTTATTAATGTATACTTTTATATTCCTGTGAGAAGGTTCAAAACTGTCACTGTGTAACAATGACAAGTCAGGGGAAAATTAAGCCCCTGACCCCAACCTGGATCCTCCCTTTGCCCTAGTTATAAGGCTGGTTGCATATCTGAGAAGACTTGAAAGCTTTAGTGATGTTGTGTGGCCCAATCTGGGTGCGAATTAGTTGAGGAGTGATGTTTTATAAACAGCTGCAGAAGTTTTCATTGGGGGGAATATCTATGAATATTGGAATCAGACTAAAAATTACATGATTAGATATTAGGAACTAAGTTAGCACCATGCCAGATAACATCACAAAAGGAAAACTATTGTATGAGACAATTGGTTCCAAAGAAAAATGTCAAGATAGGCATTTTTCATACCCAAAGAAACAGGCTTTGGTGGTCACCTAGGGTGGGAGGTTAAGAAAAGGAAGGATTAGCAATTGACTAGCAGGTAGAGAGATGCTACCTAAGGTGAAGGGAAAGATAATATTTTGCCACAGGGGGAAAAAAAGAAAATTGGGTGGGCAGGGAAAGCTATCGAGGGGCTTGATATGTTGTTTAAATTGTTGATTACCAAAATGACCATCTGAAATGTAAGCTTCCCAGCTAATTCGCAATCCAAGGTGAACAGAAGAGAAGAAACACTGTGAGCCCTGGGGCGAACATAAAGCCAAATGGACCCATGGACTTGTCTTTAATGAGGTGTGTGTGGGTTCGAGCTTGGGTAGAGATAAGTGAAGCACATGTGTCCATTGAATGAGTGCTTCAATTATTCAATCTTCCCTGTTTCCATATCTTTGGCTTGGACTCATTGTGAGCAGGGTATTTTCTTGCCCCGAGCACTGCCAGGAGTCCTGGTGGCGGAGGTGTTACCAGTGGGACAGCTAAACTGGAGGGCGGCAGTTTCAAATCACCAATCACTTTGTGGGAGAGCGACAAGATTTTCAACTCTAATAAAGAGTGACAGTCATAGGAACCCCACAGGGGCAGTTCTACACTATCTTTTAGTTGAGTTGGAATGAATTCAATGGCAGTGAGATTGGTAGCATTTACTATGTGACTTGCTTCGGCCAGTGGGCTGGGAATGCCAATGATGCATATCAGTTCCATCCTATGCTTTTTGATGCCTCATGTATTCCTACTTGTCATTTTCTCCCTAGTCACTGCCATGAGAAGAACATGGACCAGCTATGTAGAGAACAAACCCTGAGCTATTTTAGCTACTGCGATGTGTACCAGAGCTACCCAGCAGAGCCCAGTCTAGATCAGTTGAAGCTGCAGATGGTGAATAATATAAATGAGTGTGTTTCAGCCACTGACATTTACTACACCTTGTTTCAGCTGCTTTATCTGATAGTGGTGTGTTTATTGAAGTAAACTAAACCTGAAGTTGACCATGTCTGCTGATTTGGTCAGGACCCTCCAATTTATGTTCATGGTTCCAGCACAATTATTCCTAGCACCCTCTTTTACTCTCAATCTCCTAGTTTGGATGACATTTTGTACGGGCAATGTATAGTCAGCCTAGCTGAGGTAATGTGTGACTCATGGAGATACCTTAAGGACCAGATGGAAGACTTGCTATCTGTCTTTTTGCCATTTCTACCCTCTCAGTTCTGTCGCCTCACCTGCCAGAGATTTGACTTCACCCTTCTTGAGGGAGAAGGCATTTTCAACGTTCCTTTATATTTAGGAATTTCAGGGTTTCCTGCTTTGAATGAGAACTCAGAGTATTTAGGGGAATGAAGAGCTAACAGAGACTCTTGAATTGTATGATACTTTCCTGTGGATAATTCTTAAAGAAGAATTTTGGGTTATCCTAACATCTCATCTGCTCTAATCTATATACTGAAGGCATGTTCTATTACATCGTTGTGGTATAACGTCCATGAACATAGTATTTTGAGACAAAAGGTAAACGCATTAACCATTCTATATTTTTCTGAATCATTACTCACAAAATCAAAATAGGTGGTTTTCTCCTTGAAAATACAGATAAGTTCTGGTTTAAGATACTCCATTGTGGAAACAGAAATTCAGAGGGACTTTTGAAGGAGTCAACAAAAGTTTTCTTATACCAGTGAGTGGACCACTTTTTGTGCAGGGACTCTTAGTTGCAGGTGACTTGTCCTGCAGGGTTCAAGTTGCAATGTCTGGAGACCATTCTAACTGTGATTACAAGGGAAAGGGTGCTCCTGGCACCAAGTAGGTAGAAACCAGGGATGGTTTCCACACAAAACTGTGCTCTTCAGGTTGGTTACTCAAGTCATAGGAGGGAGGAAATGTGAGCATCCTGAAAGTGCTTTTTGTTGCTTTTAGCTTTTTGGGTAGTTTTCGACAATAGTTCGCAAAAGAAGAAATGAGGCCAGGATGGAGGGTCCTTACACCAATCAGGTATAGAAGCCAAGCATCCTCACTTCTGTTTTAGCCTCTGTGGGGGCACTTACAGTGGCTGCTACTGGTCGTCAGTGCTTCAGAGAACATTATTATCACGCTTCTTTTGAGAAGGTTTCAAGGGACAGGAAGCAGCAGATCGTACAATATGGCTCCTGTGATCCTCGGAGCTCAACTGATCCCTACGGAACCACCATCACTTCGTTGCGCTCAGACATAAGTGGAGAGTGGGATTGGTGCTGCTAAGTAGGAGCCCCAAAGAGGGATGGTACAAACTGAGTCTAACCAGGATTGTTTCGAAATGATTTCTGGAAGGCAGGGACAGCTACATAATTCACTGGCGCAAATGAAAATGCTGGGCCGCTTGGTCAAATGTTAAGAAATTTCAGGATACCTCCCACGAGGCATTAAACCAACTGTGGGGCCCTTCTAAGCAGTGGGTTTTAAATTTGCCCTTGAGGACTAGCCCTGAATGTCGAGCCTACTCCACAGGCAAAGGTGAAGTGTGGTGTACCTCTGTCCTAAGTTTCTTTTTTTTTTAAATTTTGACTACAGAAAGTAAACTCAGAGATTTACCGACCCTGCAAGGTCCAAAGGAATTGGAGGGGCTTACTCTAGGGAGGCCCCATACAATTCTCCCCTGATCTTCCTGGCCTCTCTCAGGGGTAGCTTCAGTCCTAAGGGAAGCTCCATGATTCAAGAGAAAAATCACAATATCTTAACAGGAATGCAAAGAGTGGTCATACAGATCTTACCTGCCTTGCCATCTAAGCTGAGATTGAACTCCCTAAGGGGAAGAAGGTTCTGTGGCCAGAGGCCACACACTGGGACTCGCCTTGTGAGGAGATCCTGTAAACAACGACAACAATGAAACAAAACAAAGAAAGCCAAAACAAACATTTGCTCTCAAAGTTTTGATTATAGAAATTGCCTCATTTTTTGCTAAGAGCAATGACTCCTTCCCAGTTCCGAATTCCCTAGGCTCTAATTTGCAGCACTTTAAAATTTACTTGGTATTTTCTCCTCATGATGATGATGATGATGATGACAATGATCATAAAAGTGTTTGCAATGACGACAATGATGAAGTTGGCTCCCTTTGACTTCTCACCACACACCAGCTTCTCTGTTGAACGTATTGGCTCCTTGAAGACTTACAACAGTCCTCTGAAGTAAGTGTGATTATTGTCTCCATATTCAATGCAAGCCAAAGTCAGAAGCATTTTATACATACCTCCCAGAAAGAGACCTTGAAAAGCATCTATCAAACAAGGATGGTAAATGGAAAGTAATTGAACAATTCTCATTACTAGCAATTTAGTATGTGAAAAGTGCCATTGCTCTTCCCTTTTATTTAGAGTGCTTCTTTTGTTAGCCTTTCTGTAAACACAAACTTTATTTTTAACTGCTGTGCACAATGCTTAGTTCCTAGAGGCTTCTCAATGAATTAACAGAGCGCTTTCATGGACTCACTCAAGATCTCAATATTCTTAAGAAGTTTCAGGAAAACGCAATTAAGTTTTTAAAGCATGAATCCACTACAAGGATTTCCAGTTAACAAAAACCTTTGTGGTTGGAGAAGAAGTGGACTGTATCTTCATTTCAGGGAAACCATACCTATGATATCAGCCTGCCTTTCTGATATGGTTATTAACTAAGACATCATTACTGCTCTCTTATGGAAGCTTCCAATTATTTTCAGACCAATTACTATAGTTTAAAGTTATAATATCTTGACAGTTGAACCGGATAGTATATTACTTGCTTTTTAAAGTTAGGTCTACAGACAATAAATCAATGCATTTCAATGTTGTTTATTTCAAACCTAGCCCAACTTTTTATTCTTATCAAGACTTCATTGTTCTAAACAGAATGAAACATGGAAGAATCAATTTCTTAGGTTTTAGCATCTACTGCGAGTGTAGTTATCTAGTGCTGCTGTAACAGAAATACCACAAGTGGGTGACTTCAACAAACAACTTTATTTTCTCATAGTTGAAATTCAAATTCTGAGGGCAAGCTCTGAGGGAAGGTTCCCTGACTCTGTTGGCTCTGGAGGAAGGCTCTGGTCTCTACAGCTTTTGCTTCCCGTTTGCTGGTGAGCTCTATGTGTTTTAGCATCTGTCTTACCCCATCTCTGCTTCTATCCTCTCTTCAGTATTTCAAGAGAGATCAGCTCAATATACACCCTACAAAACTCTTGACTCATTAGTATAATAAATACGACTGATTTCCAAATAGGTTTTTAGCTGTAAGCATAGAGATTAAGATTTATATAACATAGTTTTTGAGGGCACAATTCAATCCATGTCATTATTTTAAAACTATAACTAGATAGTTTATGTATGCGTATGTTGTTTGTTTAGATTTTGAGGTTCAGGAAGGCAGGATTTTCCTTTGGAAGGGCTTCTGTTTTGCTCAATTCTGCCATCTCAGCATGTAAAAGAGGGTCTGAAACATAATGGATGCAAAAAAAATTATTACATGAGTGAAAAAAGGCACAAGCTAGCCCAAAGCAAGGTCCCGTGTTACACTGAACATTCACATTCATGAATCAGAAGGAATACGAGGAAGAAGAAGTTTTCAATGACACATATGACCTAAAATCACATTCACTACCATCAAGCAGATTTCAGGTCATAGCACTCCTAGCAGATAGATAGTCTTTACAACTAAAAGGAAAGCAGACTAGCTCATCTTTCTCCTGTCGAGCAGCTGATGGCTTTGAAACTCTGACCCTACCGTTAGCAGCCCCCCACTAACCCACTGTACCCACCAGATCTGAAGAAAGATGAACCCAAATGCTTTCCTGGATAAGTGACTCAGCCAATCCTTAGGAAACGCTTAGCAAATTTTGACCATTGTACTTAGAACAATGCCACTTACTATCTTCCCTAGTATCACCTTAGACTTCTAAATCACTTGAGGTCCAGATGTAAATGCGTGACACTCTAAAACTGGGAAATTGAGGAAAGTTGAACTAAAAGATCTTTCTAGAGGTGTGGCTAGTCATAAGAAATACCAACAAGAGATCCTGAAGCACTCTAGGCTCCTGAACAGCAGGATACCTTTGTAATTTCCATAACCAAGGGCCAGAGAATAGAGTTAAAATGGAGAAAAATGCTGCCTGGTGGGAACTGTGACTCTCCGTGAAGCAAGATAAGCACTACAGAACTGCAGCCTAGTGTAGCCCAAATGGAGGAAACAGATATATCAGCTGTGCTCTTACCTTCCATTTGTTAACTTCCATTGAGCAAACCAAACATGAAGCCATAGAGCTCGGGAGCTTGGGTGCTAAATGTTCTAGAAGTCCTACTCATGGCATGCCAAGCAGGGCAGAGAACAGTGGAGGGTGTTTCTGAAAGGGGAGGGGAAGGATGAGATCAGCACAACTCATAACTTTTCACGTCTTGCCTGCTCGCTGTCAAAACTGACCCTGTCTTTCCCTCATCTTTTTGTTTCTTTCTCTCATCTTGTCAGGACTCTGTTAGAGAAAAGTGCGTGGGATATGAAGTAAGGTACTTAGGGAAAGCAGTCTTTGTGTTATGATCAAGAGATAAACAGTAGTTGAGAACTGAAGGTCAGGGTGAATGTAAGATTTCCTGTTTCTCAAGAACATGGAAATTGGCAGACTATGTCTATTAACTGCCCACTGTATGATAAGAGGCTGGTTGGAAAATGTCAACAATTTGGCAATGGATGTAAACAGTTTGCTACAATAGCTTATAACGTGGTTATATCTTACTTTATGTTGTAGACATACATCTAAAATATGTGGGAAAAATAATGTTAGGTAAATTAAATTCTATTTGAAATTCAGGACAGGCACTTTCCACTTTAAGAGACAACAACCAGCAGTGATATTTTCAAAATGAAAATTGGCTCTTTGGTAGTTTCTTTATATTATATATAAAACCAACCAAACTTACTGCTGTAGAGTTGGTCTCTAATCAGAGTGGGCCTATAGGACAAAGTCGAACTGCCCCTCTGAGTTTCTTAGATGATAATTCATTACAGGAGTAGTTTCTTATTATTCAGACAAACTATAGTTAGCCTTGAGAAGAATGGGGATTTCAAAACATGTGGAGCCTAAACGTGGGTCGTGAGGCAATTGTGCAGACAGCACAAGGGACTACTGCGGGCTTTAAAATTAGGGAAGATGTGTGTCACTGTTGTGTCATCTCACCATACTTATTCCATCTGTATGCTTAGCAAATTATTAGAGGATCTGGTTTATATGAAAAATTATATGGCATCAGGATTGGAGGAACGTTTATTAATAGTGTCCAATATGCAGATGGCACAACCTTGCTTACTGAACATAAAGAGAGCTTGAAGCACTTGCTTATGGAGATGAAGGATTGTAACCATCAGTATGAATTACAACTCAGTGCATAGAAGAAAAATTTCTTCACAAATGGAACAATAGACAGCATCACAATAGATGTAGAGAAGCCTGACGTTGTCTGTGTCTTGGCTTGGATCCACAATCAATGCGTATGGAAGCAGCAGCTAAGATATTATAGGACTCATAAGATTGAGTATTCTGCCACACAAACCTTATTCACATGTTTAAGGACAAGGATTTTACTTTGCGAGTTAAAGTGCACCTGACCCAAGCCATAGTATATTCAGTTGCCTAAAATGCATGTGAACATTGTATATCAAATTCAGAAGATTAAAGAAGAAGTAATGCATTTGAATTATGGTGAAGAATATTGAAAGCATCAAGCACTGTGAAAAGAACCAACGCATCTGTCTTGGAAGAAGTAGAGACAGAGTGTTCTTTCAAAGCAAGACTGGGATGACTTCTTCTCAGGTACTTTGGACATCTTATCAGGGAACTAGGACACCATGCTTGGTAAAGCAGAGGGACAGCAAAAACCAGGAAGGTCTTGACAGGATGTCTTAACACAGTGGTTATGACAATGGCCTCAAACATAGCAATAACTTTGAGGCTATATAGTGCAGGCCTGGGCACTATATATGTTTTGTTCTACTGTGAGTCAGAATGGACTCGGCAGCACCTAACCACAGCCTAATTCAAAGGGCAGACTTCGTTTTCAGACCTTCTCTATTACTACATTTTAATATTTGGTCTTCTCAAACTCCTAGTATTCCAATACATAGCATTTCACAGTACAATTCTGAAGTAGTTTTAGAAATTTGCCTGTTTATATAGGACAAAGTAAAATTGTTAAGGAAATACATATAGTACTGTTCTTCTCTGTTCTAAATCGTCATCATTCATTTCTTCACAAAAGCCTTGGGTATACAACGGAGCTAAAATTTCATGTCAATGGGAACTTAGTTATAAAATGAGTTATTTATCAAGTCCTTCTATGAACCAGACATAGCTAAATATTTTAATGCATTAACTCACTTAGTACTATGAGGTAGGTTATCTTATTTTTTGGCATCACTGCCCTCTGGTGGGAGTGGGAGGCCCAGCCTTGTTCCTGGAGAGCTGCTGCTGGATTTGAACCACCAAACCAGTGGGCTGCAGTCCCGCACTCAGCAGTAGGTAATGATCTTATTTCAGTTTTGCAACTGAGGGAATGGAGACACACAAGGATATTAAATGAAATGTCCTAGGTCACACAGCTCTAAGTGGTGGAGGTGAAATTATGCCTAGGACTGTCTAACTTCAAATCCCCCATGGTATTCTGCCTCAACATCATACTGCATGCATGTGTATGTGTGTATTCCAACATCCCAACTGGTATGTGGATGCCCAAAGGAAGAGAACAGAAAGAAAGATCCCACTAGGCCCTACCAATGGAGCCCTGTTGCCTTAACAGTTGAACACTTGGGCTACCAACCAGAAGGGTGGAGGCTTGAGCTTACTCATCGGCTCCATGAGCGGAAACCTGGTGATCTGTTTCCATAAAGATTATATTATAGAAAGCTCCATGCAGCAGCATTATTCAGTCATAGGGGATCACTATGAGTCAAAAATAAACTCAAAAGTATCCGACAACAGTGTGCTATACAAATTGAATGGCTATTCCTAAGATAAGCAAAGATTCTCCCTCTACCTTGGCAGAAGCCGATTAATTATTTTCACAACATGGAGCGTTGTTTTCATGTCCTCAGGAATAGTTGCTTACTGAATGCTAATCACATGCCCTGGAAGGGTTAAATTCATTGTATGAGAGGGGGTGAGGCAATGTGTATTGCCTTCGATTATAGTCTTGAATTGACGGTTAAAAGAAAGAATCACTTTGAACTCAGTACTCCCCTGAATTCACTACTAGCACGAATGTGATGTGACTTCTTGGGCTCACTTTTCTCATCTGTACGACAGAGACGCTGATAGTAATCAGTCCCTTGCAAGGCTATTATGAGAATTAAGTGAGATAATTGAATGATGCCTGGGACAAAGTAAATGCTTAGTAATGGTAACTATAAGTGTTCTTAGTTCCAGGTCTATCAGCATACGTTTCTATGGTACCCTTCTAGTCCCTTTGATTCTGGGGACTATGAGAGAGTCCATTTTGCTAAGTTAGAGAAAGAAAAAGGCTAGTGCATTTTCAGAACCTGTGAATATTTGAGCTTATTTAGTTCTGCCAACCAATGGCACCCTATTTTGAAAAGAAAGGAAAACATGTATTTTTAAATGAAGAAAACATCTTTAAAATACTTAAAACATACTCAGAAGATGCACGAGGCAGAAAACAACTTTCACCGAGCCACGTTGTGGTGAATGAGAGTAAACATTGTCAAGTGTATAAATTAGATAGCAGGTAATGAAGAGGCAAAGTTAAGTATTAGAAAATGGCTAAGATAAGATGGTGAGGTGAAGGGAAAGCATTAGGGGATGCAAAGGCTTGCCAAATAGCCCTGGAGGTTGGATTGCACCAGTCCAGAAACCACTTGCCAAAAAAAAAAAAAAGAAAGAAAGAAAAGCTGCAGTTGCTCTCACCCACTGCTGCTCTGCAGTAATGAATGCGTTTTTGATTAGCTTTGCTGATTACCTGCTCCCGGTGCATACAGCACAAGATAGAATAGCAGAGTCTGGGGCTCTACGTTAAGACTTTAGAAGGGGCTTTGATTTTCTTTATTCTTTTTCTCTTCTCACCTGATCCTCAGTGTATAGTGAGATAATGGTGGCTTTTGCTGGGAGCAGCCAAGAGGCTAGAACCTTAGGGATTCTTCACCGCTACCATCACCTCCCACACATACACATCAGAGCGGTTGCAGGAAAATAAAAATAGTGCCAGAGGGGCAAGGAGATAGCATTGAAGCCCCCCCTGATCTGCTCTCTTTGAATTTCTTTGTAGCATTTAACTCATCTCCTCAACCACAGGAGACGAATGACTTTGCATATATTGAAAAAGAAATTATGTCTTTGATTTCCTAGATACATTACAAGTATTTACCAAGAGAGGAGAACTAGGTGGGGAAATAGGTTTTAGGCTCCGAAGGCAATGTCTCTAAAGATTTAGTGCAATTTGAATGGGAACACGAACTTTGGGAAGGCAAAACACAAGATATCAATTTTAGAACAATTTCCTCTCTGGTGCTATTAGGATGAGAACTGGAATCCAATGTTTATAATCAAATCATTCTTTTCTTTTCCTTTTTTATTTTTGCTGCACATTAGATGCAGCCAATTTTTTATTCTGAATTTCCTCTGTGCACAGGCTATTGAATTTGCTGTTGTTGTTATTGATAGTTGTGGTACCTGCTCTGGACTGGCACTACACTCGTTAGGCTCTTCTGCTTCTAATAAGCTGAGTTGCTAAATAAAATGACCAGACCATAATATACTTGTCAGCTTAGCCTAGATCAGAGTGATTCTTTCTAGAGCAGACATTATTTCCCTTTTAGGTGGGAATGAAGGACATGAAAATGGTTGGAGGTGTGCAGGTGGAGTGATTATATGCTTCCTAGGTGTGTGATTTAAGGGACTTTCAAAGCTTCACATTCTCCCCCTTTGAATTTTCACTACTGCCATTGTGGTTTCGGAAGTTTCTACTTTTACTCTCTCCTTTCAGAAATCGGCTAAAAGGCTGTGCTGCCTGGATTTGTCCAGTGTTTCTACATCATGGTACACAGGCAGGCAACTTCTCAAACCTGGGGACAAGAGTGGGGACTCCATGCCCTGATACCCAAAATGCATGAGCATCTCGGCATTCTGGTAGCTAATCTTTCCACATGGCACCATCATCTGTCTTTCTTAACAGGGACTAGATTTTTTATTGTCCAACCTGGAATATTTTTAGCTTGGAATTGAGCACAATTAATGGTTAAGTGAGAACACCAGGCAAACAATACAACCTAAGAAAGGAAGTTACCCTAGTCACTCATATTTTAACCTCACTTAGTTTCCCAGACTAGTTCTACTGGGACCAGTCAATCTGAAAAGTGTACTTTGCTAGTGTACTAATTCCATTAGTCCTTTACTTTATCTGCTTCTCTGTTTACATAGTCACTATGACCTATTATAATTGTTTTGCTCTAGTTGACAGATGAAAAGACAGATAGGAGACTAAATGATATTTTTGCCTTCTAGGTTTCCATCAGAAGTGAGGAGATGGAGGTAGTTTGAAGGCCATTTTAGAGCTCAGGGAAACATTGGTGATGTTTGAGATTTTGCTTGCTTCCTTTTTTTGGATAACTCTCTGGCCTCTATTCACGCTAGTTTCTCAGTTCCTCATGTTCTCTCCTATATCTGTGTTTTTCCTTCCCTTCTCATATTCATTGAAATGTTTCAGTTCTCTACAATATTCCCTTTCCTTGAAACTTTGTCCTGTGCTTATAAAAAGAATGCTGAAAGACAGATTATCCAGGTAGTATATTCACATTTTTTGTGCAGCTTCTGGAGTTATAACTGTGACTATCCACAGAAGCAGTGGTAATGATGGGAATTCCAGCACCTTGGCAAACTGGGACTGTTATTTCTTGATTGGAAGATATAGCCTCAGAGAGAGAAAAGATGAAGAGCTGATACCAATGGCTCAAGAAGAATGAAAATGTTTTGAAAATGATGCTGCAACAGACTTATAAATGTGTTTGACACAGTGGCACAATGGATGGAATGGATGTAATAAGAGTTGTATGAGCCCCCAATAAAATGACTCAAAGAAGTGAAAAATACAGCTTCTTAGTATGACTTGACCCAAACCACAGAAGGTCTGTCTCAATCAAAGTTTTCAAAGTGGGATAAGCAATAATGTCTCCTGATAAAGCTCCTTCCATAGTCTAGATGACATGCTTTATGGAATCTCACTATCATGTTATATTTGCTTGAATTTGTGAAGTGCCATTAAAATATTTTTCATAGCAGTCAAAATTGTTTAAAATAGTGTAAAAATATTTTGATGACCAAGGTGTGCCTGAGCCAAGCCAAGTACTTTCAATCCTTTTTCCATGCATGTGAAAGATGGCCATTGAATAAAGGAGACAGAAGAATCGATGCATTTGAATTATGGTTCTGGATAAGAATATTGGAAGTAGTGTGGGATGATCAAAAGAACAAAGCAATCTGCTTGGAAGAAGTACATTCAGAATGTGCTTTACAGGCAAGGACGTCAAGTCTCCCTACATACTTTGGACATACTGTCAGGAGAGAATGGTCCCTGAAGAAGGTCAGAGCGCTTGTTAAAGTGGAAGGACAGTGGGAAAAAAGAAGACCCTCAAGATGGAGTGACACCGTGGTTGCAACATTAGGTTCACGCATAGGAACAATTGCGAAGATGGCGCAGTACTGGGCTGTGTTCATTCGGTTGGGCAGAAGGTGGCTGTGGGTCAGAACTGGCTCAGCGGGTCTAGACAGCAACATCAGGGTTGTGCCTGATGTGTTGCAAGTAAGAATATGAACTCACCTTCAGTTTAGTGGAGGCCCACTATACTTTAATGAGTGCCTCTTCTTGAGAATAAAAATTTCATTTTCCTTCTTCTTCTTGGTATAAGGACTTGTCTAGATGTTGCTGAATAGTCTGTGGGAGATCTCAGAATTGAAAGTTGCGGCTGTCCATCTTAATGATCTTTTCTTCCTCTATCCTTTTGGAGCAAAGGTATAAAGCATCAAGCAATCATATCTTTAGAAAATTTTTTTCAAAAGGCAAGGGCAATTTGTTTCTTAGTGTCTGTACATATTTTCTACCTTCCCAGTAACCATCTGACTTAACAATTTGATGCATGCTGTGGGTATGGCCATTGGGGCCATTCATTTAACAAATATTTCTTGCATGTCAGTTAAGTGCCAGTTACTGTGCTAGATACTGATGGACAAGAGAGCCAGAGGCCCTGCTCTCCTAGAAGTTAAGCAAATAAACAAAGTAGAAAATACAGTAGGAATATAATTTGATTTTTTCAAAAAAGAAAGCAATAGGATGCTGCAATAGAGAATAGAATGGAAGCAGCAATATTTGACTGCCAATGAAGAAAATCCAAGTAAAATAAAAAAGAGTAATGAGTTTAAGATCATATTAATTAAGTCTGGAGGTAAAGGTTGAATACTGAATAAAGAATACCAGAGAAGAATCGATGCTGGCTAAGAATATTAAAAGTACTGTGAAATAAGAAAAGAACAAACAATTCTGTTCTTCAAGAAATACAGCCAGAACACTCCTGAGACTAGAGAATGATGAGACTTCTTCTCAAGGACTTTGGGCATGTTGCCAGAAGAGAGCAGTCCTTTGTGGAGCACCTCATGCCTTGGAGCATGGATGGGCAGTGTAAAATAAAATCCTTGCCCAGATGAATTGACAAAGAACTGTGATGGCAGCAAAAGACCATTCTGTTGTGCAGAACCGACTGGAGGGTGCCTGCCAGCAAGAATAGGGTGTAACGTAGATTTAAGATTTATTCTAAGCACAGAAAGAAGTCACTAAAACTTTACAGATAGGTGCAGGACAGAGTCTATAGAAAATTAATTGTAGGATGGACAAGAGTGATAAAGGGAACTCTAATTAGGAGGTTATTGCTTTGGCCCAGGCCATTTGAGAAGTCGAAATGCAGGTTGAGGGAAGTGGTTAGATATATTTTTAAATAGAATTGTCAAGGCTAATGTCTTAAGTGTGTGTGTGTGTGTGTGTGTGTGTGTGTGTGTGTAGGACAGGGGGTAAGGAGGAGAGAAAGGGAGGGTGTTTCCTGGATTTGAGATTGAGAAACTGGGCTGGTGATAGTTTCCTTCTCCTCTCTTTCCTCCTGTTACAAAAAAGACTGAACACAAAAGAGGTTTGGGAAGAGGTAGATGTGTTGATCAAAGAGGTCTGTTAAAATTCTCTAGGTATGAGATTTTTAAGAGATAATCAAGTCGGCAATTGTACTGGAGATTCTGTAGCTCAGTGGAAAGACCTGGCCAGATGTACATATTTGGAAGTTCATGCATTTGGTGACACTCAAAACCAGATGATTAAATGAGTTTGCATAGGGAGAAAGGGTAGAAAAAGAATAGTTGAGAGTTCAATATCAAGCCTAAAGACCTTGAATGCTGAAGTCTTGGATTCTTGAGATGGAGTATGCAAAGTACTTAAGAATTAGAAGCTCTTAGGTAGGAGGAAAACCAAAAGAAGCTAGGTGATTGGTTTACATAGCTCATATTCTTCTCTTCAGGTCTCGAGAGAATTGTATAGATGTCTGGGAAAGGACAGAGCAGATGAGAAAAGGAAGGGGATAATTTTACACACATTAAAACAGTTTTCTTAATATAAAAATTATACATATTCATTCTTGGAAATCTAGAAGACATATGAAATTTAGAGAGTGAAAATCACCCCAAAGCTTGTTTGTTATTTTCATATATATTTACTTGGTCGTCCATCTCCATTTCTTTTTCTCTTCTTTATCACCCTCCTTCTCCTCCTCCTGGATCTCTCTATCTCTGTACAAACACACACCCATGCCCGCACGAACACACACAGTATGAGCAAGGAGGGGTTAGGTTGTATTGTAAATAATAACTCCAAATATCAGTGTCTCAACATAACATACCTAGTTGTGTCATTTATCAACAATCTCCTTATCTGAAATGTTGCATTTATGACCCTAGTAAAATACCTTGTTGTGGTGGTTAGGTGCCTTTAGCTCAGTTCTGACCCACAACAACCCTATGTACAATCGACCCAAACACTACTCAGCCCTGCAGCATCCTTACAGTTGTTCCTATGCTTGAGCTTCCTGTTGCAGCCACAGTGTCAATCCAGCTAACTGAGAACCTTACTCCTTTTTGCTGCCCCTCTGCTTAAACAAAATTATGTCCTTCATCAGGGATTGGTCTCTTCTGATGTGCCCAAGGTACATGAGAAGACGTCTTGCCATCCTTGCCTCTAAGGAACACTCTGGCTGAACTTCTTCCAAGACAGATTTGTTTGTTCTTTTGACAGTCCCTGGTATTTCCAATATTCTTCTCCAGCACCACAATTCAACTGCATTGATTCTTCCTCTGTTTCCCGTGTTCAATGTCCAACTTTCACATGCATATGTGACAATTGAAAATACCACGGCTTGAGGCAGGTGCACCTTAGTACTCAATGTAACAAACTCCCTTGGTGTTTCACACTTTAAAGTGGTCTTGTGCTGCAGACTTACCCAAAGCATTGTGTCATTTGACCTCTTGACTGCTGCTTCCATGAGCAATGATGGTGGATCCGAGCAAGACCAAATCCTTGACAATGTCAATCTTTTCTCCAAATGTCATATTACCTATTGGCCAAGATGTGAGGAATTTGGTCTTCTTTATCATGAGCTGTAATTCATATTGAAGGTGGAAATCCTTGATCGTCATCAGCAAGTACTTCAAGTCCTCCTTACCTTCAGCAAGCAAGATTGTATCATCGGCATGTTGCAGGTTCTTAATAAGCCTTCGCTCCCATCCTGATGCTAAATTCTTCTTTTTATATAATCTAGATTTTCTGGTTACTTGTTCAGCATAAAGTTTAAATAAGTATGGTGAGAGGATACAACACTGACACACGTGATACTGATTCTAAACCATGCAGTATTCATTTGTTCTGTTCTTACAATGAATTTTGGTCATATGTAAGTTTTTCATGGGCACAATGAAGGTTCTGGAATTCTATTCTTTGCATGTTTCTCCTTGGTCTGTTATGATTCATATAGTTGAAATCCTTGGTGTAGTCAGTAAGACACAAATAAACATCTTTTTGGTATTCCCTGCTTCGAGCCAAGACCTATCAGACATAAGCAGTGATATCTCTTCTTCCCTGTCCTCTTATGGACTTGGTCTGAACCTCTGACAACTCCCTGTCAATGTATGACTGCAATCATTGTTGGTTAATTTTTACTAAAATATCTCCTTGGCTATTTTATGCATTGAAAACATGGGTCTGATAGTAAAGCTGGGAAGCAAGGGTAACACTGGCCTTGAGGGTTAAGATTATTTGTTAACACGGCTGTGATTTGGCAGTGATGCAATGATATTCTCATCTTTTTTATGATCTGATGTGGACATCTTCCAGTTTCATATTATGCTGGTTTTCACAAAAACAACCTGGTCTTTGGAATATAATCATGTCAATAAGCGTGGATGTACAGGTATTTTTTTCTTTCCATTTTCCTACTCATGCTGCACATCTAGCATTTATGGGCAGAAAGGTCTCTGAAAATGGTTGTTACTCAGGGACCCAAGTGAACAGCAGATTCATGTTCATGCATGCTTCCTGATCATCAAGGTTGGAAAAGGGGCATTTGACAAAGTGAACACTGATCTTTAAAAAGACCATTCGCTTTTCACTTGCCCAGTTATGCCACATGGTTTTATTTCACTTCAAAGATGATGAGGAAGCAAACTCATACCAAATTCATTGAAGGAGAACATAAGAATAGTTACAGAGTCCTAACATTCATTTCTCAGTATTTTCAAAATTATCTCACAGCCTATGTCAGTGGTACTCAACCTTTCTCATGCTGTGACCCTTTAATACAATTCCTCATGTTGTGGTGACCCCCCCAAACATAAAATGATTTTTGTTTCTACTTCATAACTGTAATTTTGCTACTGTTATGAATTGGGCGACTTCTGTGAAAGGGTCCTTTGAGTCCCAAAGAGGTCATGGCCCACAGATTGAGAACCGCTGATCTACATACTATTTTGCAGCGTTTTTAAAAAAGCATTATACTTTAAAGATATTACTTTTTAACTTTTCATGACATTATAAAGCACCATGTACTTTAAAAAGTACAGAGAGTTATTTTTTGCTTTTAACAGTCAGACAAAAAATATATACCTAGCCAACAATTTCTACATATGCAATTCAGTGACATAGATTGTATTCTTGATTATATGTTACCATTATCACACTCACTTTCCAAATTGTTCCTCCTTTATTAACATAAAATCACCACCCCCTAAAGTTCCTAGTTAACCTTTTGAGTTGCTGATGTAAATTTGATTATACATATATAACAGTAAAATGCTCAATTAGTTAGAATTTAATTAGTAATTCTTTACTAACTAAGCTATTGCTTGATTTAAAAGTGACTTTAGGGGAGTTTTGATATAAAAGTTACAGAGTATTTCAGAGAAACATTTTTCTGGATCCATCCTAGATGGTTCTTTTTTATAGCTACAATAATAGATGTGTCACAATTTATTTAATCACTCTTTTATTATTGGCTCTTTAAGTTGTTTCCAAAATTTCACTATAGCAAATTATGCTGCAGTGAAGACACATTCACATACATCTGTGATATTTTCTACAGGATAAATCCATAGATTTGGTGTTTCAGAGTCAAAAGATATGTAAAATGTTAGGGTTTAGGATACTTAGATTAAATTTTAACACAGAAAGACTTTATCCATGATATATCTTCAAGCAATGTGCAAGAATGTTGATTTCCATAAACTTCACCAATTTTGGGTGAAGTTTGTTTATTTAAACCTTTACTAATTTGGTAAATGAAAATTGCATTGGTTGTGTTTGTAGTTTTCCTTGTTAATGGTAAAGTTGAGCATCTTTGTATGCTTTTCTAGAGTTTTCTGCCATTGTGAATTACCTATTTGTGTGTTCTGCTCTTGTTTTTGGAGTGACACTTAACACCAAAAACAATACTTCACTTCTGTGCAGCCCCACACCGGCAAACATATTTCTTTTCTCTCTTCCCTTTCTGAGTTTGAAGTGCCTCATAGTAACTAAGGCAACAAAGCATTCTAGGTGATTGGACTCCAAAATAGTATCAGTAATCATCCTGAAACTCTGAACAATAGCTTTTTATTAACTATATACGCTCTAAACAACATTGTAATTGTACATTTTAAGGGCTATCAGGGATACAGAGACATATTTCAACAGTGCTTTCCTAGGCCTACAGAACGCTCGTCTGAGGGCAGAATGACAGTTGTCTCTGAATGGTCCCACCAAGACCTGTGTGAAGTGGGTGCCCTGCTGAGGGCCTGATGGTGTGGGGGATCTGGTTCTCATTTATAATTACTATCTCTAATGCATTCTGATATTGTTACCTTCCCACTCTCACCTTCATTTCTAACCATCAAGTGAACAGCATTTTTTTCAGCAAAAAAGCACATTTTAAATTTACATGGAAATGATGGCTTATTATTAAGGGGAAAACAACTAAACACAATCCTTGATCGAAGTAAAAGTTGACACAAAATCTCAATGGAAGAATGTAAGGATGCTCTGTTTAAAAGATGTATATGGTGTCCACTTGGCCTCTCACTCATGCTCCCTGAATACCTCTAAGGAGTCCCAGATTTAATGGGATAGAAACAGGGCCTGGGATGAGGAGTATAACTAATGTCTTGTGGACTCTTTGAAGTGTTACTAGACATCTGTGGGCTTGGCTTTCTGAATCTATAAACGGGGACAGATACAAAAGTAAAATATATTCATAGAGCATTTACTTTGTTAAAAAATCACAGGATTGGGTTTTAGGGAAGAAAGAAATTGAATATCCAATGCAAGAGTCAGATCTGCCCTTAACAGATTTATAATTCACTTGGTACCTACTCTACATAGATAGCTTCTAAAATCCCTATGAAATCAAAGAAAATAGCATGTAAATAATAACAATGTAAAAATTCCTAGAGAAATTTATATATACTTACATCTATATAAAACTGTATTTATACATGTGTGTCAACATAGATATTTATATCTGTGTAACTGGCTGTGATCATAAGTTGTGATCCCACTGTACTCAGACCAGGCGTATCTGTATGTATGTGTGTGTGTGTGTATATATATATATATATATATATATATATATATATATATATAAATCCAAAGTAGTAATATGTGAGCTATCATGACTGTTTCATTGGATCATCCCAAAGTCAGGACTAAAGGTTGAACAGGGGACTCATAAAGCTTGGCCTAGTCATTTCAGAAGTGGTAGCTGCCATTTTTTGTTCTACAATATTTCACTTCTGAAAAACACTATTAAATCTGGAAACTTGGCATGAACCTCACCATCCAGGGAAGGGCAGTTGCCAGGGAAACCTGGACTCCAGATGTGGAGGCTCCTAAGTACAAATATCTGAAGTTCAACTGATTGAAGCAGCTGTTGACCTCAGTAGAAAATCCTGTGAAAGCAAACCTGTCAGAGAAAAAAAAGCAAATGTTTTCCTTTAATAGAGAGGACAGAAAAGTGTACCATCAAAGGGAAAATAAAACTTGAAAGATTAGGGGAAGCAAGGCGAAATCATATAATTAGAAGTGCATAAAACTACAAGTGACAGTCAGTGCCCAGACAGATGTCATGTGTGAGATCCTGTGTTTTACGGATAACAGTGAGAAGAATGACTATTTTGGAACACTTACTTGTGCTCATGTGGCACCCCTATGTGAACCAAGAGGCAGCCATTAGAATAGAAAAAAAAGGAATAATACATGAGTTATAATCAGGAAAGGCGTATGTCAGGATTGTTTCCTTTCACTGTACTTATGCAAGATGTATACTGTGTTACACTGCGTTGACCAGAGAAGCAAATTCGGAGACTCTCATGGATGTATAAGAGTTTTATATCAAGTAATAATTATGTCTCAAACATCACAGCCCAGTTCAGATCAAGTCCATAAGTCTGACTTAGTCCATAAATCCCTCTTCAAACTCATAAAACCACACTCAATGATGAATGCAGGAACATTACCAGTTGGTGGGTGAAAGTTCTGTGAATCTAATGGTGGCAGTGACCATGACAACTCCCAGCATGGCGGCTCTTCAATAGGAAGGTGAAAGCAGGCTGATGGAGGCAGTTCCAAGGATCCTCCTTATGAGAAAACCATGTCCACCAGGAGGTACCATCAGGTTGTGATCTGATGGAGATGCTATACTCTACCCCTGCACTTCAAGTTGACATGAAGTTATGTAACTATTATATATGCAAAGAAAATAATCAAAGAGACTGAAATATATGAAGACAAATACTGTATCAAGAAGGCTTATTAACAATTTCTGATATATAGATGACACAATGCTTGCTGAAATTGAGAAGAGCTTAAAGCACTTGGTGATGCAGATCATAGACTACATACAATCTACAGTAGGGTTTGAAATCCAGTATAATGCAGGATAGGAGAGAGAAAACAAAAAGCCTCACAACTGGACCAATAGATAACATCATTATAAATGGAGGAAAGTTTGAAGCTTTCAAGTTTGAAGTTTCATTTTACTTGAATCCACAGTCAATGCTCATGGAAGTCTCTCTCTCTATATATACATACATACATATATACACACATACACACTCATATACATACATATCATGCTAGGGATATAAGTCTATGTTCATATATTTATATGCTAAGTATCAAGGTAGCAGATGGACATATGGCCTCTCCACAAGTCCTCCTTCAATTCAAGAAGACTTTGTTCCAATAAACTGGCATTCTGTGATACTCACCTTCCTAAGAAGATCTCTGAAGACAGAATGAATGCATAAGTGAACATGATGAAGAAAACAAATGGTGCCCAGCTTAAAGGCTTGAAGTTAAACAAGCGGCCATCTCTCAGGTAAGCAACAAAATCCACAAAGAAGCACCTCAGCCTGTGTGATCACAAGAAGTAGATGGGATCAGGTATTAGTCATCAGAAGATCCAAAGTAAACAATCATGGATGCTAACAATGGGGGTTGTAATGGAAACCCAAAGCCCATCTGTAGACAATTGGACATCTCCTCACAGAAATGTCACAAGGAAGGGACAAGTCAGCTAGGGTGTAGTATAGCACTGATGAAACACACAATATTCCTCTAGTTCTTTAATGCTTCCACTGCCATTCCCCCATGCCCAATCATGACCCGAATTCTATCTAACAAACTTGTCCAGACCGGAGTATGTACACTGGTACAAATAAGAGCTCTCAACAAATGGAGTCCAGGACAGATAAACCTCTCAGGAACAATACTGAAAGTACTGATACTATGAGGGTAGGGGGGAGGTAGGGAGAGAAAGGAAGAACCAGCTGCAAGGATTAACATATAAACCCAACCCCACCACTCAAGGGGGAGGAAAAACAGAAACGTAGGTGAAGGGAGACAGCAGATGGTGTGGTGGTCATGTGCTTATGTTAATTTCATGATTGAGATGGAGGGGTGGTGTCTAGCCTGTTAATCTGGAGATAACTTTGAGTAGCCAATGAGGTCTCAGTGTGGGCATGGCTTTCTCCTGATGTGTCTGGGAAATCTCGCGATATTTCCCGCATGAAGATGAGAAGCTACGCCCCCCCCCCCCAGTTGTTGGGAGTTAGTCTCAGAGATGATTAATCATGGACAAGACAAGATGGCAGTTTCTGAGGAGCCGGAGAAGCCACATAGCTTTGCCCTGATGGAGCCAGACCTCTGAAGCTGGAGAGGCCATGTGGAGACCCCTACCAGGGATGAGTTGCTTCTGCCACCACTGGATGCTGTTGATGAACCCTGAGCCATGGAAGTGAGGAGCCATGGGGAGATCCCTGCCAGTGCTGGGATTCTGAACCCACTGACCTATGACTTCGTGATTTGGAAGGAGACATTATAGACTGGTATCTGGCAGATGGGCTAATATCAGATTTATGACTTTGAAATGGACTGGGTTGGGCTGCTTTCTCAGTGTTCCATTCCTTCTGTATATATACCCTTTCCTTATGTACATATGCGTGTCTATGAAATTTGTTTCTCTAGTCTACCTGGACTAACACAGATGGTGAAAGATAAGAAAGTAATAATTTATAATTTGTCATGGGGTCATGATGATGGTGGGGAGGGAGGGCAAAAAGGAGCTGACGTCAAGGACTCAAGTAGAAAGAAAATGTTTTGAAAATGATGATGGTAACATTTATACAAATGTGCTTGATACAATTGATAAATGGATTATTATAAGAGTTGGAAGAGCCCTAATATAATTATTAATAAATAAAATGACATGTTACATTGGGAAAATGCACTGCAGAAATCCCACTTAAAGTATGAAAAATCAAATATGTCACTATGAAGACTAAGGTGTGCCTGACTGAAGCCATGGTGTTTTCAATCACTTCATATGCATGGGGAGCTTGGAAAATGAAAAAAAAGAAGTCTGAAGAAGAACTGATGCATTTGATTTGTGGTGTTGAAAAAGAATGTTGAAAATAGTTTGGTCTGATGAATGAGCAAATTTGTCATGACAAATGTATAGCAGAAGGATCCTTAGAAACAGCAAGACTGAAGCTTCATCTCAAGGAATTTAGACAAGTTATGAGGAAAGAACAGTCCCTGGAAAAGGACATCATGATTGGTAAAGTAGAGGAATATCTAAAAAGAGTAAGACTCCCAGCAAGATGGATTGACACATTGTCTTCATCAATTGGCTCAAAACATTGCAACAAGTGTGAGGATGATGTCAAATGGGGCAATGTTGGACCTTGTTTCATACTGTTGTGCACATGGTAGCTTGGAGGCAGAACTGACAGAGCCGATGGCCTATAAGAATCACAAAAGGTTAGGGTATTTCAGTGATCCAAGTGCAGATGCTGGGAATTTTTGCTCTGGTTGCTGTAATGGAAAGAAACAATGAGAAGAGTATACGGTAGCATATTTTGGTCATAAAGTCAACAGAACTTGGTGATGTGTGTTGGGCTTCTGGGGTAAATGTCATATGCCTGCATGTATGATGCTATTTATTTTTTACAATGCAAATTCTTTACCTTCCAATTACTCTCCACTACACTTATGACATCTGTAAAATCTGCAATTCCATTCTTGGGAACGCTTTTCGAACTCATCTCTTTGGATGGCTGACAGCAGCTGCCCTTGTTCTTTTCTTCACCTCTTTTGCATCATCACATCGCTGTCCTTTCATGCCCCTCTTCATTTGCAGAAACAAGAAGAAGCCCCATGGAGGAAGTGCAAGTGAGCAAGGAGCGTGGGGCAAGAGATACATGCTGTACTTTGGCAAAAACTAGTGCACTTAGATGACTATGTGGGCAGGTGCATTGTTATGGTGGCTGATTTTGTTGCACCTAGTTGCAAAATCTTTTCAGGACCTCAAAATAGAACAGTCTAACCAGGATTCCCTGATAGAATACATATAGATTCATTACATTTACTTAAAAACAGCTACAGTTGAGTCAATTTTGATTTAACAGTGTTATGATGTCAAGAGCCCCAGGATAATGAACCTTTTGAAATCTCCTTATATATAATACATATATTAATATAACATCTGTCAACATCATTGCATGGATTTTCTCTACTTAATTTTTAAAATATGAATTATGTTGTTATATTTTCCAATGCCTCTTTATAAATTGCTGAATCTTTTGCAAATGTTTTATGTAGGATCTTTATATCTGAATGAATGGATAATAATAATTTCCTTCCCCTATCTGTATGTTTATAATGGTTATATCTGGGCTTCAATAACTTCTACCCTGCAAACTTTTTAAAAAATAAAGATGATCTGTTTTTGAAAGTCAGATAAATAATTTTAAAATCATCTGGCACTGAGACCGCCTAAACATAGCATGTCTTTAATCATTATTAGTGTTTCCATAGTTTTCCTATGCTTAATTCTTTGATCTCATGAAAATGTTGCTAATCATCTATTTAGATTTTCAAATTGATTGACATAAAATTTCATGTTCCACATATTCTTAGAATTCTTTAATATCTTCAGTATTTATAATTATTTCTCTTTTTTCTTACCAGGCATTTCATATTTGTTTTTCATTCATTTTTCCAAAGCAGAACTTCAAATAAGCTGTATTTCATTTTTTCTTTAAAAGTTTGTGGGAAAAAATTGTGTTGGTTTTATATATCCACTTCTGTATTTATGAGTCCCTTGTTGTATTTGCACTAATTTTACTGCTCCATTTCAATTTACTAAATTAAACAATTAATTACAATTAATTAAATCGTTTCAATTAAAAAAATAATGAATACACTTTTTCCATTAGCATTTTTAGAATAGTTTAGAATATGTCCCAGGAATTTTAATTAAAGATAAAATCTTTTTGCTAAAAATTAATTTCAATTTTAATTTTCTCTTATCCATGAATTATTTTAGAAAAGCAGTTCTTAATTTCCAGGTCAATATGATAGTATTATATTTTTTGTTTTGATTTATAAATCTTATAAAATATGACATTTAAAACATTATTTTATGAATTTGTTTAAGCTCTTTTGTCCCAATTATGATTCATTTTCATAATGCTCCATGGCAAAAGAAGAAAAATATATCTTTTGGATATACATATTCACATAATTCATTTGCTATGTACATATGTATTTGATATGCATTATTGAAATATATGTTAAATTCATTTTTATAAAATGATTTAAATTATCTATATTCTTACTATTTTTTCCTTCTTGATGTGTCATTTTCTGTAAGACATCTATTAATGTTCTCTCTTTTTAAAACTTTTTTTTATGATTTATAACTTTACAGAGTAAAATGGTTTTCCATTCAACAATTCATACATTGATTGTAGGCCCCAAGGTATACCAGTACTATTCCCACTTTCACCTCTCTGTTCTTATATTATTATTCATCCTTCTTTCCTGTTACTTCTTGCTTTTAAGAATTTTTATCCATAAGCAAATACTGTTCTTTTGATTTTGTATGGTTGATTGTTCTAAGGAGTGTATACCTCCCAGATGTTAGTCTACTACTCCAAGTCTTTATATGGTTGTGCTGACTTAGTGGAGTGAGTACAGGTCTAAGGGTGAAGAATTGCCAAAGGCCATAATCTGCAGATTCCAAGTCTCTATCGGACCAGTAAGTCTGATCTATTTTATAATTTGTGGTTTTGTTCCACTTTGTTCTTCTACTCTACATACATGAGGTTTCTCTCTTTCCAGGATGAGTTCGCTGATGAATAGTGAGCTCATTCTTCCTGGATAAGGTTTTGACACATTCACCACATACATGGGGGTTCTCTCCAGTATGAGTTCGCTGGTGATAGTGAGAGCAGTCTTTCAGCTAAAAACTTTTCCACATAGACCACATATATAGGGTTTATCTCCTGTATGTATTATCTTATGTGCTATAATGTATTGCTTCTCATCGAAAGCTTTATTGCACTCACCACACATATAGGGTTTTTCTCCTGTATGAATTTGTAGATGAGTTTTGTTATTTCCTTTCTTAATGATGCTTTTGCCATATTCACTATATATGTGGTATTTCTCTCCTGAATGAGTTTGTAGATGATCAGTGAGAGCTGACTTTTTGATAAAACCTTTTCCACACTCATCACATATGTAAAGTTTCTCTCCAGTATGAGTTTGCTGGTGAGATAAGTCTTTCTGAAAAAGGCTTTTCCACATTCACCGCATATTATTGGGGAGTTTCTCCTGCATGAGTTTGTAGGTGAGTTTTGAGATGTGCTTTCTGAAAGAAGCCTTTGCCACGTTCACCACATACATGGGGTGTCTTTCCAGTATGAGTTCAGTGATGAGCAGTGAGATCACTGTTCCTGATGAAGCCTTTCCCACATTTACTGCATACATAGGACATCCCTGCCACATGAGTTTTCTGATATGCCTTGAGGTATGATGTACTGTAATATGTTTTTTCACATTGCAAGACTTTATATAGATTTTGTGCTTCATGATCTTTTTGTCAATGTTCACTGAGTTTGAACAGTTTATTGAACTTTTGCCCACACTGACTGCATTCATAAATTTTATCTAGTATATGAGGGATCTGGTGCTCATAGAGCAATGACTACTCAATGAAGGTTGTTCCACATTTGTGGTTCCTGTATGTGGTTTCTCATTTTCATAAGATTCCCGATGCTGAACACATTGTGACTTCATGAGCCTGGATTGTTCACAGTTAGGGAATTTCATTTCAGTACAAAATTACTCTTTTTCAACATGGAGAAAAGTTTTCTCAGCTCCATTGAGCACAATTGACTTCTTTATTTTGTTGCTTCTGTTATGATTTAATTCCAAAATGATTAAATCTGATTTTCCAGTTTCTTCATGTAAGCCAAACATCTCATGTTTTTCCTTTGGAGGAAAATTATTTTTGTGTTGAGAAACTTTCCAATGTATTAAATGTATAGCACTGTTCCATTCTGTTTATGCATCTTTCACATTGCAAGTGTACAAGTAAATGATCATCTTTTTGGATTTCAATGGAAACTAGGTTGCAATAGTTCTCCAACATCACATCCTGACATAGTCTTCTGAGCAGGGTTCAGGAGCTGACATTTCTCCAAGGTGAACTTTACTGCCACATCATTGAATGTCAGTAATTCTTGAGTCTTAGTAATTTTCTTTGGTCTTTAGGACACTGCCAGCAACTGAGATGCTGTATGTTTGTCTTATCTTGGTCAACTCTAATTATATTCACAAATTTCAATCTCTCATGAGGTCATCCTAGAAATAATAATACCCAAATCAGGCAATTCCTCCTCCTTCCCCTACACTGCTGGTGATACAAAATCTGCAGGCTTCCAGGAAGCACAAAACTTCCACTATGTTTTCATGCAGCATAGCCTGATCTGAGACCTGCATCTGCCCCAGTTTCAGTACCTTGAATTTATCTGTCTCCTGGATCATCTAGGACCTGAGAGCGAGCATGGAGAGATGTTCCTGGAGAGATCAGAAGTTTGTGTCCACTTAAAACCTCCTGGTGAGTAATCCTGAGTGATGCACTTTGAAAACCAAGTCACTGAAACCCTTATGCAACATTGCTGTGCTCTGACACACACAGAATCTTTAGGCATTGGTGTGGATTTGATGCCATGTGTTTCAATGCTAGAGGAATGCCCACTCCCCTATTAATATTCTCAATTATACTGTTATTACTTTCTAGTTTTACTTGGGATTTTTGTTGCTACATTGCTTGGTGTATAAAGGCTTATGACTGTTGTTTTAGCATCTTAGTACATATTATTATTATGCCTACTTTACTTCCTTTCCATTAGGGTTTTCTCTTCTATTTCTCTTGAAAGCATTTATGTTCTAATACATCAAATGATTTAGTCTTAATTTTTTTCAGTATTTATCTTCTTAGACAAGTCTTCTGATCTTGTTTGATTTTTACTTTTATTCTTCCTTCTGCATCTAAAACAATGCCTGGCATTTGGTAAATACTCAATGAATTATTCAGTTACAGATACTTTCTATTTGTGTCATTTCATGGTTTCTACTTTTAAAGCGATGGGAACATCACTTCTCTTTCAGTTTGTCATACTATGGTAACCGAACTATTGCAGAAATCTATGTCACTGGTATTTTCAAATGCCATAAGGGGCACCCAAAATGACCAGGTTTCAGCAAAGCTTCCAGCACCAACTGGGAAGAAGGAATCAGCTGTCAACTTCTGAGGCATTAGCCACTGAATGCAATATTGGTAATATTAAGACATTGTAAGACACTGAAAACTTCATGAATAGCAGCAGAATGTTGTCAGATATAATGTCAGCAAATGAGACACTCAAACATAACTGAGGAAGATCTGCCAATTCAAACTAGGGTCGACCATAAAGATGTGGACGGAGTAATACCTTCAGGAGTAAAACCTTTGGGTTCTCCATTTGTGATGGAATACAGCTCAAAATGAGAAGGAAGAAAAGGATGATGATGATGAGGAGAAACAGGAAGAAATAGCTGCAAACATCTCAAAATAATTGGCACTTTAAATATACAATTTATGAGACTAGCAATATTGGAAGATATCAGAAGTGAAATGGAATGCATAAAGATCATTATCCTAGGCATTGGTGTGTTGAAATGGATTTGTATTGGCCATATTGAGTCAGAAAATCATATAGTTTATTATGGTTGGAATGGCAGATTCAAGAGGAATGATGTTGCATTCATCGTCAAAAAGGGCATTTCAAGATTTATCTCATGTGTATTACAGTACACTATCTATCCACGTACATGTACATCGAGGGAATGCAACCAATACTCATATTTATGCACCAACCATATAAGGTACTGATAAAAAATTAAAAAAATTATCAACATCTTCATCCTGAAGCTCATCAGATGTATCATTAATTATTGGTAATTGGAATGCAAATGCTGGAAATAAAGAAGGGATCCTACTTGGGAAACGTGTTCTCGGTGACAGAAATGAAACTGGAGATCTCATGGTAGAATTTTACAAGGCCATTGACTTCTTCTTTGCAAATGATTTTGTTCAGTAACACATAGGGTGACAGTATATATGAACTTCTCCAGATGGAATACACGTAAATGAAACTGCCTGTATCTGGGGGAAGAGGCCATGAAAAAACTCCATATTAGAAGCTCAAGAACCGACTGTAGGACTGATCATAAATTGCACATAAGCAAGTTCAGGTTCAAGCTAAAAAAATTAAAACACATCCACAAGAACTGCAATAGCACCTTGAGTCTACACCAACTGAATTTCAAGAACACCTAACAAACAAATATGATGCATTGAACACTAGTGACAGAAGAGCTAATGAGCTGATGGAAAACATCACACACATCATACATTAAGAACACAAAAGGAAATGTAAAAGACAAGGAGAAAGAGAAAAGATTAAAGCAGATGTTAGTTGAGCCCCTGAAACTTGTTCCTAATCATAGAGTAGCTAAGGGAAATTGGAAAAAATGATAAAATAAATGAATAGAAAATTTCAAAGGGAAGTTTGGGAAGACAAAATAAATTATTATAATTAAATGTTTAAATACCTAGAGTTAGAAAACCAAAAAGGGGAAACACACTGAGCATTGCTTAAACCAAAAGAACTAAAGGAAAAGTTCAAGCCTCATGTTCTAATATTGAAAAAAGTGGGCAAAATATTAAATTATGCAGGAAGGATAGAAAAAGATGGAAAGAATACACAGAATCACTGTTGAAAATAAACATTTCAAGAGTTAGTATATGATTATGAAGCAACAGTACTGAAGACAAAAGTCCAAGCTGCACTGAAGGCATTAGCCAAAAAACTCCAGGAATTGATGAAGAACCAACTGAAAAGTGAAACAAGCTGATGAAATTCTGGAAACACTCACTCATCTCTGCCTAGAAATTTGAAACACAGGTACCCATTCTAAAGAAAGATGACTCAAGAGAATGCTCAGATTATAGAAAAATATTAATATCACAGGAAAGTACATTTTCTCTGAAGATCATTCAACTATGGTTGCAGCTTCCAGAAATTCAGGCTGGATCTAAAAGAAGATGTGCAACAACGGATATCAATCCTGATCTCAGATGGATCTTGATTACAAGCCAGGAATACTAGGAAAATCCTTATTTATGTTTGATTGGCTATGTAAAAGCAGTTGACTCCATGGACTATATAACCACCTTGAGAAGACTGGGAACTCCAGGACACTTGGTTGCATTCAAAGTGAACCTGGACATGGATCAACAGCCAATTGTGTGAACTGAACAGGGGCACATGTACCAGGGGAATACTTCATGGTTTAAAATCAGGAGAGTCATGCCTCAGGGTTGTGTTCTTTCACCATACATTCTGAAATGGTGTGCTCCGCCCACAATCAATGAAGCTGGATTAGATGAAAAAGAATGTGGCATCAGGAAAGTTTATTAACCTATGATATGCAGATGACACAATCTTGCTTACTGAAAGTGAGGAGGATTGGAAGTATTTGCTAATGAACACCAAGAACTGCAGCTTTCGGTAGATGATAGCTGAATGTAAAGCAGACAGGATCCTCACAACTGAATCAGTAGACAACATCAAGATAAATAGAGAAAAGACTGAAGTCAGGGATTTCAATTTTCTTGGATTCCAATCAATACTCATGGAAGCAGGAGCCAAGAGACCGTATGCACTGGGTAAATCTGTTGTACAAGAATTCTTTCAAGTGATAAAGAACAAAGGTATTACTCTGAGAACCAAGGTGCACCTGATCCAAGCCATATCATCTTCAATAAGCTAATATTCACATGAAAGTTGGACATTGAATAATGAAGACAGTAAAATATATCAATGCATTTGAATTATGGTGCTGGTGAAGAATAATGAAAGTACCATAGACTGCCAGAAGAAACAACAAATCTGTCTTGGAAGAAGTATAGTTAGAGTGCTCCATAGAAGCAATGATGGAGAGACTTTATCTCAAGTACATGTTATCAGGAGAGACTACTCCCTGGAGAAGGATGTTATGGTTTGTAAAGTTGATGTACAGCAAAAAAGAGGAAAACCCTGCACAAAATGTACTAACACAGTGACTGCAACAGAACTTGTCAAGCTTAACAAAACTTGTCAGGATGGCGTAGGACTGAGCAGCATTTCCTTCGTTGTACACAGGGTTGCTATCAAGGGGAATCAACTCAGACATCGATCAATTTGGATTTTCATTTGGTGATACAAATATTTGTTTATATTTTAGTGATATATGCCTGATACTTTTGTTTTCAAATTTGATCGGTGAACTTATTTTTTAAATTAAATTCATTTATATTTATTGGGTAATTGTTCATGGCTTTGTGTTTTTAATTTCATCTTGTTTTCTGTTTATAATGTGCCACTGTTAAAGAAGATTAATAGGCTGTTATCTACATTTATATCTGTCAGATTTTCTTTCTTTGTATATTCGATGTTTTAATAGGCTTTGTGGGTGTGCATCTTTTATCCCTAGTGATTGCTAAGTTTGGAGATCACTTTCATTCTGAAAAGTAAAGCCTCTCTGGTGAAGTTTTATTATGCTGACTAACACTCATTTTGGGTTATATTTGAGCCACTGATTTAAAAAAAATGGCTTCAGTTTTCTCCTGTGAGTTCCAGTTTTTTAGATATAGAATATATGCCCTATGCCACGCTTCACTCTGCATGCTCATAAAAAAATCAGGATATTTTAATGTAATGTTAGCTAGATTTAAAGGAAGTGCATACTGGCTTTATTTAAAGTGCTTTATGTTGTACTAAATATTTAGGTTATGTTGTTTTTCACATGGTGTCCTTTGATCCATAGGTATATTTGGACACTACTGATTATATTGAACTTGGAGATTTCCCCAAATTGGCAGTATAGTGATTAAGCCTTAGGCTGCTAACCAAAATATTGGCAGTTCAAAACCACCAGACATACATGGGAGAAAGAGTGGGCTTTCTCACACCACTAAAGAGTTATGATCTCATAAATTCACAGTCTCAGAAAGTCACCCTGTCTCACAGTGAGTTTGCTTTGGGTTTGGTATCACTTCCCCTTTAATAGTACCTGAGTAGGAAGCCGTTCAAATTTGTTATTCTGAAAAGAGGCCAGAGATAAGAGTTGCTGTATAATAAGTATGGTGTCCTGATGGCATAGAAGATGATGTGTTTGACTAGTACCCACAAAGTCAGGCATTAGAGCCCACCGTTGGAGCCCACTTTGCACGAGAAATGAGACTTTCTTTTCCCATAAAGATGTACCGTCTAAGGAACCAACAAAAGGTGTTAGACTCTGTCATATAGGGTCACTATGAGTTGTAGTGCACTGGTAATGAATCTGGTACAATAAATACAGATTCAAATGTTTGGAAATCTCAAATGCATCTCTCAGAGTTAAAACTTCTGATTTAAAAGGAAAATATTCGAGTTCTGTCATGAGATGGCACAACTTCTCTACCTGTACACAGAAACCTGCAAAAGTAAGGTTAGAATTTTTTTGTGAAGAAATGCCTTCTATATATTAAATGTGTTCTGAAATGCTTACTGTATATTGTGAAGAAGAAAAAATTTAGATTTCCAAAATAGTCATGAAATTGCTATTAGTTCTTACATTTTTAACATTTTAGCTTGCCCTCACACCTTCTGTATATGGGTCTTTTCACTTTTCTTTATTACTTTTCACTCCTTTTGGGCTGTGTTTCACCAGCATACAATTTGTTGTCTCTGTTTATATGGCACAGCCTACCATACCCCAAAGCAGCACTCAATGCTATCTAATCAGTTCTGAAGCATGCTGACCTGTTAGCACAGAGAAGTTCCCCTGGGCTGTCAGACTTTTAAATCTTTTAGAGGCTGCATGATCATTGGTGGGTCAAAACCACTGACCTTATGATTAACAGCTTCATGAATAACCCATTAGCCACCGTAGGTCCATATACAACATCACTTTGAAGTCATTTACTATCTAATTGTTATTCAAATATTTCCTGCTTTTTTGTCCTACCCTGTAATTTGTAGGTCTGATTTCTTCTCTTTAAACCTAGGATGATAGATTAATAAAGTAGTCTAACTTTAAAGCTGAAAAATAAAGTGGAACACCATATCAAAGAATTGAGAGCGGATGCAGTCTATTCAATGCAACCTTTCTGCCTCAGCACCCCTAATAAGCCCCGGGGCATGCTTAAAATGAACAGACCTAGAACAAACAAAATTTGGGGGGTTGTGTTACTTCTTTGATTTTTGGCTTTCCGTTTGTTATTTTTCTTCTACTATCGATCTGTTGGAAGAAAGACAAAGGCGTTCGTCTTCTGTAAGGAGTTAACAATCTCAAAAACCCACAGGGGCAGTTTTACCCTGTCCCGTGGAGGTACTAGGAATCAGAATTGACTAGATGGCAACATGTTGGCTTGTTTTTCTACTGTATCTATTATTTAAATATTGGCGTGGATCTGGCTTCAGTATCTATCATTTCATTAATAAATTTCATTTCATTGTATTTTTTGTTTTAAATTAAAAATCCTGATTCTCCAGTTTTCAGGATTGATTTCTTCTTTCCCATCCAATTAGTTTTGTCAAAATCACAACCTTGTATCTTGACTGTTCAACTTGGTTGTTTCCTCAAGTTACTGAGTCTCTTTTGCTAGTTAGTCAATGGATTTTTAATGGTTGCTTTTGGCTGGTTCATAAGCATTCTGGAGATGTAGTGGGTTACACAGTGAGCTGCTAACAACAAGGTCTTCAGTTTGAACCAACCAGTGACTCTGTGGGAGAAAGATGAGGGTGTCTACTCCTAAAATGATTTAAATGTCCCCAAAGTATCACAAACCCAAATGGCCAGTTTTACTCTGCCCAGTAAGGTGTCATGAACTGGAATTGACTCAATAGTGGTGTGTTTGGATTTTCTTTTAATGACTGAGTTCATTCAGTACATATATAGGTTAGGCTTTGGGAGATCGCTTTTGCAATAGACAATGGAAACATGTTGCAGGCTGCTTCCTTATAGATAGTCCAATAGTCCCTTAGCAAATCACCAACAAAAATGAAACTTCTTTATAGTATGTATGAGTCCAGGTAGTAGTTTAAAACCACTAGCCACTCCATGGGAGGAATATGTGGTTTTCTGTTCTTATAAAGATTTACAGCATCAAAAACTTCAAAGGGAAGTTCTAGTCTATCCTATAGGGTCACTAAAGACCAGGATTGACTTGATGACTGTGAGTTTTTCTAGTGTAAATTTGTGTAAAGTTTTTCTGATTTCAGTTCTCTTTGGGTGCAAATGGAATAGGGTATGGATTAAGAGCAATGCACCTAGTGACCTTAAAAGATGCTCAGAGTCAGTCAGTAGGATGTATTATCTTCATTGCATTTTTTTTCTGGAAATGGCAGAACCAGTAGGTACTATTCTCTCTTTTCTTGACATTCCTCCCTCCATGTTGTAAGCCATAGCACCATGCAGACATGAGATTTTATGAAAAACTGGCAGCCTCTAATTCTGTGTTAGATGCAGGATGCCTAGAGAAACAACTCTAGTGAAATTCATATATGTATAAGAAAGAGCTTTATAGCAAGAGATAATTTCGTATCAAGAAGGCATCCCAGCGCAGTCCAACTCAAGACCATAAGACTTTTGCTAGCCAGGGCCCTCTTCAGAATCTGGTATCTACAAGCCAGTGATGCTGAAAAGTGAAGCAGGAAGATCACAGGCCAGTGGATGCAGAGTTGTGTGGCTCCCGGATGAGTGACAGCATAACAGGGGATTGACAGCTCTCAGAGTTGGGCAGCCCACATGGGGCCACCCCTAGAAGCAGACACAGAGTCCCAGTGAAGTCCATGCAAGATGGAGGTGAAATGACATTGAGAAGGGCAGTTCCCAGCATCCCTCACTCTTAAACAAAAAGTCATTACCACCAAGGAGGTGTCATGAAGCTACCACTTGATTGACAAGTTTGACTCAACCCCTAGCCAGGAGTGTCTAGTTGACACATAATCATCTAACTACCACAGATGTAATTAAGCTTCTCTTTAGGTTTTTCCACCAGAAACTGTACTTTAAAAAATTAAATTGTTTGCACACATGGTTTTGAGACCAAGAGGTGTGAGGTCTCCAATTTATTGTTCTTCTTTGGAAGTTCTTTGCTTATGTGGACCTCTTTTCTTTCTATATAAAATTGATGATTCATCTTTGCCCATTTCTTTAAAGAACGATGCTGAAATCTGGATTAGAACTGCATTATATATGTAGATTTTTTTGGATATCTCTGACACTTTCACAAATTATTCCATTCATGTAGACTTCTTTTAATTTTTTATATTTGTGTTTTATACTGTTCTTTTTGTCTTTTGTGATAGTCTGGGTAGACTAGAGAACTCATGTGTATAAGAAAGAGGTCTATTTACAAGAGTAATGAAATATTGAGAAAACATCCCAGCCCTGTCCTAAGCCCATAAGTCTGATATTGACCCATATGTCAGATACATAAAGTTCTCTATAGACTCAAGAAACACATTTCTGTATTGATACGAAATGCAGAAAGATCACAGGGCAGTTGGTTAGAAGTCATGTGGATCAAATGGTGCTGCAAACATGTCAGTACTGGCAAGGTTCTTTCAGCTCTGAAACTCTGACTTGCTTCTCCAAAGACATAGCTCCAGTGAGTGAACCTGTGTCCGCCACCTGTGAGTTATTTATCTCTTTCCTCTCCAGTCAAACTACGACCTTATTGACAGATTAATCCCCACCCCTTCACTCTTATATTTCTCTCAAATTGACAACAGACTATGGGACTACCACATCTTTGCTTACATTTATTCTGAAGTATTGAATCTTTTGGGTGGCTCTCTCCTGTTTTGTTTTCACAGTTATCTTTATTGGTAAAAAGGAATCCAACTTATTTTCTTTGTTTGCTTGTTAATCTTGTACCCTGTCATTTTACTGAATCTTTCAATTAGTTCTAGTGTGCTTTGATATTTTATATGTATAGGATAATATCTTCTTCAAATAGAGAGTTTTACTTCTTTTACAGTTTAAATATCTTTTATTTCCTTTCTTTCATCACAGCTTTGGCAAAACTTCCAGCACAATATTGCATACAAGCTCCCATTTCCAAGGAGAATGCTTTCAGTCTCTGTCCTTAATTATGTTGAGAAAGTTTGTTCTATTTCTATTTTGTATGTTTTTTAATTAGGAATGGATACCGAATTTATCATGTGGTTATTTTCCTTTGTTTTATTTATATGATGGATTGTGCTGATTGGTTTTCAATCTTGAACCATGCTTGCATGCCTGGTATATATCACAGTTTGTCATAATGTATACTTGATTTTGATATGTGGATGGATTCTGTTAGCTATGATTTTGTTGGGAATTTTTGTCTATATCCATAAAATATATTGATCTATATTTCTCTTGTTATAGTGATTCATGTGCCTAGTTGTGGTATCATGGACACCTTCATACCATAGATGAATTTGGGAGTGTGATTTTTTAGGTTTTATGTCAACTAGGCTGAGTCACGATTTTCAGTGGTAATATCCCCTTGATGAGATATCTTTCCAGCATGTAGTCAGCTTCTAACAAAAGTCAATATTGCAGAAAATCTTGCTTCATTTTTACTGAGTCTGAATCCAAAATATGGATTGTCAACCATATTTACATGGTTGGATATGAGTGAATGGCACTGCCTACCAATTCTGAAAGCTGTCAGTGGCCTGCCATCTTAACTACCAGCCTTGGATTCATTCACGTCCCAAACTACAAGCCTTATTTGCTGACTTTGGTTTCATTTGCCCTTATAGTCACAAGCCTGTCACCACCCTGTCAATCTTGTGTGCATCAACTTTGTCAGAGATGTGAATAAGGAGATGTCTCTAGCTTAATATCACACCTATAGCCTTCAAACTTTCCAGGACTTGGAATTTACCCACTGCTACAAATGTTGTACAATATAAACCTCTTTTAAAATATAGATCTCTCTATGTATTTCATGAAAGAAATATGAGGTTTTCTACTTACATAAAGACTTACAGTCTCAGGAACCCACAGGCACAGTTTTACCCTGTCCTAAAGGGGTGGTAAGAGCTGGAAAGGACTTGATGGCAGTGAGTTTGGTTTCTGGAATTTTGTATATAAGACACAGGTTTTGTTCTCTAAAGAATCTTTTTAACATTTGGAAATAGTTTGAGTTGAATTGGTTTTAGTTCTTGTCTGACTATTTAGTAGAATTCTACAGTGAATCCATTTGGCTCAGCAATTTTTCTGTTGGGAAAATTGAAGATTTTTTATCAACTTCTACAGTCTGAAGTTGACCAAACATGAAAGCAAGATCCACTTATAATTGCTAGTGATTGAAATGTTTAGGTTGGAAACAAAGAAGTGCAATATTCAGAAAACATGGTCTTCTTTTTTGGAGGGGGGGGGGGCATCACTGCTCTCCGGTGGTGGGAGTAGGAGGCCCAGTCCCACCGCTGGAATTGAACCTCCATCCCAGTGAGCCGCAGTCCCACGCACTACCAGTATGCCACCAGGGTTCAACCCAAAACATTCTGTCTTGACGACAGAAATAATGCAGATGATCACATGATAAATTATAGTAAACTACCAACCTAGTCATTGGAAGCATTCTTCTTGGCAACATAAATGGTGACTATACTCATAGGACTCACCAGATGAATTAAAGAATCAAATTGAATACATCTTTAAAAAAGATGGAGAAGCTCAATATAATTAGTATGAACAAGTATAAAGGTTGCTGTGGAAAAGACCTTCAATTGCTCATCTACAATATCAAGTTGAAAGCAAAGAGAATTAAAACACACCCAGGAGAGACAAATTGCAACCCTGAATACACCCCACCTCAATTTAGAAATAATCTCAAGAATAGCTAGGACTCACTGAAATGAATGAAACCTTTTTTATTTTATTTTATCTATTTATTTTTTTGAATGAAACCTTCTTATAGCAATTGTTATAAGAAGGGTCACAACTAACTGCTATAAACGGGTCACTGTGAGTTGGAACTTACTTAATTTCCCCTAACAAAGTAATAACGCTTTAAAATTTGCATAATTATTTATTTGAATAGTAAGGTAGTATAGAGAAACATTCCCCGATCATATTTTTCAGTCATTCTGCCCTTTTCCCTATAGGGAATCAGTTTCTTGTATGTCATCTAGATGAAGTTTATAAATATTCAAGCACACAGTAACAGTCCATGAATAGACCTTTATATAAGTGCCCTTCTTTTTGCTATTTTAAATAATTTCCCAACAAATAAATGACTTTTAACATAAATATCTGAATATGTGTGCATTTATATTTGTAGGATATATCCCTAGAAAGTATGTAATTGGGTTAAATGGTAAGAATAGTTCTTGAATTCCTGAGGTAGCTTCACTTACTCACGGCAGTTTATTCTTTTAGTATGTTATTGAACTCTGCACACTATTTAATATAGAGATTTAGCACAACCTATCCCTAAATGAAGTTCATGTGTATTTTGCCTCAATTTCATTTTTAAATTAAAAGTTGTGTTAAGGTTTGTAGCTAGCATGTTTGTATTTAAATTAAAACTCTCTTGAAAAAGGGAGTATCATAATTTGATGTTTGATGATTTGAACCAATTCAACATCTTTTGAAAATTGCACATTTCAAGGTCTTGTTCTAGACTTTGGGTGGACAAATTATGACCCATGGACCAAATGCAAGTTAACCTTTATAATTTCTTTAAATACATTTTTATCAGACTATAGCCACACCCACACATGGCTGCTTTGATATTATAATGTTAGGGTTACATATCCATGCAAATGATGGGAGTCAGAGTGGAGACCCAAAGCTCATCTATAGACAATGGGACATCTCCTCACAAAAGGGTCACATGAAAGGAATGAGACAGCCAAGGTGCAAAATGGCTCCAATGAAACACACAACAGTCCTCTAGTTCTTTCATGCTTCCTACACCCCCCACCTCCGCTCCACTTTCATGATCTCAGTTCTATTTTACAAATCCACCTAGACTGTAGCATGCACATACACTGGTACAGTTAGCAGCTCTCACCACATAGGGTCCAGGACAGAAACTACCCTCAGAAACAGTAATGGAAATAGCGATACCATGGAGGGTAAGGGTAAGTTGGGTGGGGGGGAAGAAGGGAGAGAAAAGGGGGAACCAATTGCAATGAACAATATATAACCACCCCTCCCACCCCTGCAGCGGGATAAAAAACAGAAACGTTATCAAAAGGAGACAGCAGACAGTGTAAGATATGAAAATAATAATAATTTACAATTTACCAGGGGTTCACAAGGGTGGGGGAAGGAGGGGAAAAGAGACCTGATAGCAAGGGCTCAAGCAGAAAGAAGCAAGGTGTGTTAATCCAGGTGGACTAGAGGAAAAAATACAAGGACACGCATATAGGTATGAGGAAAAGGGTTTATGTACAAAGGGAATGTGACACCGAAAAGGCATCCCAGCCCAGTCCAGTTCAAATTCATAAGTCCGATATTATCCCATATGCCCGAAATCAGTCGATAAAGTCTCCTTCCGACTCATGAAGTCACAGGCCAATGGGTGCAGAATTCCGGTGCTCGCGGGAGTCTCCCCATGGCTCCTTGCTTCCAGGGCTCAGGGTCCATGAATAGCATGCCACTCCAACTTCAGAGGTCTGCCTTCATCAGGGTAAAGCCGTGTGGTCTCTCTGCCATCCTGCAACATCTCGGAGGCTGCATCTTGTCTTTTCTGTGATTAATTCTCTCTAATTCCCAACAACTGGGGGAGATAACTTCTCATCTTCACGAGAGAAATATCGCAAGATTTCCCAGAAGACTCAGGAGAAAGCCATGCCCACATAGAGGCCTCATTGGCTGCTCAATGGCTATCTCCAGATTAACAGGCTAGACTCCACCCCTACATTTCAATCATAAAATTAACATAAGCACATGATTGCCACACAAGGGTTCAAGCAGAAAACGTCTTGAAAATGATGTGACAACATATGTACAAATGTGTTTCATAATATTGACCTATGGATTGTTATAAGAGCTGAAAGATCCCACAGTAAAATGATTTATTATTAATAAAAGAAAGACGGAGGTCAGATGGTCAACAAATCTTGAAGTATTTATTATCTAACATTTGACCAAAAATATTTTCTAGCGCCTGTTTTATACTTACAGAATCAAAATTTCTAGTACTGTCTTATCCTGTACTTGACCCTTTCATCCTTGAGTTGAAGCACTATTACTCCCACCAGATCAGTTCCGTATTATGCCTCCTTCACTAACAAAGGCCATAGTGGACACTGAATACATGTTTATAGAACAAATGTCACATAGCCCTGCAGGAGACAACACTGGAGACAGTGTGGGAACTGCTCCTGATCTGACCCCACCACACCAAGGCAAAATACTAAGGGTGCAACAGAACATCAAGAGAAGCACTGGAAGGAAGTCTTGAGGGAGTAACAAAAATAGGCTTTGGATGTTGCACCCCACAGACTTAACCAGAAAACACTCCTAAAAGCCAACAAACAGTCCTTGAAATATTTACTGGCTTTTATTTTTTGTCATTGGTTTGTTGTTGTTTTGCTTTGTTTTGTTTACTCTGTCTTGTTTTAGTGCATGTTACTATTTCTGTAGGCCTATCTAGATAAGATAGGCTGGATCAATAATCTGGAGGAGAAAACAATGGGACTGATGGTTCCAGGGGGACTTGGGAGAGGGGGAGATGTGAGAAAGGAAGAATACTTTGTTTTATTAAACTGGCATTCCATGATTCTCACCTTCCTGGCATGATTGTTGAAGACAAAGTGGGTGCATAAAACTGATGGTGCCTCTCTGTCAAACAAGCAACCATATAGGTCAGAAGCAACAGAGCCCATATGGAAGAAGCACACCAGCCTGTGTGATCACGAGGTGCCAGATCAGTATTAGGCATCAAAGAACAAAAAAATCAAATCATTATGAATGAGAGGGAGTGCAGATCGGGGATCCAAAACCAATCTGTAGGCAACTTACAGAAGGACCCTTACAGAAGGGTCACATGGAAGAGGTGAGCCAGTCAGGGTGCAGTGTAGCAATGATGAAACATCCAATTTTTCTTTAGTTCCTCTTTAGTTCTTCCCCTCGCCCCCATCATGATCCCAATTCTACTTTACAAATCTGGCTAGACCAGAGGATGTACACTAGCACAGATAGGAACTGGAAGCATGGGGAATCCAGGACAGATGATCACTTCAGGAACTGTGCTAAGAGTGGAGATCCTGAGAGGGTGGTGTAGAATTGGGGAACCTATTACTTCTTCCGTGAGAGACAGACAACAGAAAAGTGGGTAAAGGGAGGCCTCGTAAAATGTAAGATATGACATAATAATAATAATAATTTATAAATTATCAAGGCTTCATGAGGGATGGGGGAGTGGGGAGGCAGAGAAAAAATGAGGAGCTGATACCAAGGGCTCAAGTAGAAAGAAAATGTTTTGAGAAGGATGATGGCAACAAATGTACCAATGTGCTTGACACAACGGATGTATACATGAATTGTGATACATGTTGTATGAGCTCCCAATAAAATGATTTTTAAAAAAGAACAAATGACTTGCACATTCCTAGTCTCAACAATTTTTTCACCAGCATTTTATTGCACCTTTGCCTACATTTGAGCTATGGTGCTGGCTATGAATATTGAAAGCACCATGAACTGCCTGAAGCACACAAAAAACTATGTTGGAAAAGTTTCAGCCTGAATGTTCCTTAGAAGCATGGTTGGCAAGCCTGCATTTTACTTACTTTGAACATGTTGTCAGTAGAGATCAAGGCCTGCAAAAGGACATCATACTTAGTAAAGTAGAAGGGAACAAAAAAGAGGAAGATCCTTAAAGAGGCGGATGGAAACATTTGCTGAAACAATGGGCTCCGACATCACAACTGTGCAGATGGCCTAGGATGGGAAAATGTTTCTATTGTTCATTGGCTTGTTGTGAGTCAGAAATGACTTGTTGGCACTTACTAGCAACAACCTGCTTACATGGGCATGAATCTTAGTCCACAAACTCATGTACAAAAGCCATGCCATTTTATTTTTTCAACTAAATATAAATTTAGAACTTTCAATTCTACAGGGTGTTGGAAATCTGACAATAGTCACTTTGAGAGGTATAAAATGTTTGTTCCTTTGGGCTATGTAGAAGCTCATTCGAGGTGAGTGGAGAGCTTATATAGTGGCAAGATATTGGGAGGTGATTCATTATAATATCTTCAATATCATGGGTTCCATTGGGGCCTCCATCAGTTGTCTATAGACAGTATCAGGGGAGATGACTTTCCTCTGGTGTTCATGACTCCTCTAAATTGCTTGGCTTTATCTGCTACTTCTATATCACTCTTGTGCTCACAGGAATCACCTAGCTGTTATTGCACAATGAGAAAGTGTATCAAATTTCTGCTAAATTAAAATATATCTCTTGTGCATTTTTTGAATCCCCAGAACATTACCTAAACATGGAACTGAAATGCTATGTCTTGGAAACCTATGAAGCATTTCATTTTTATTCCCATGTGTGGGATCATCCTTTCTCTTCATTTTTCCTTACTTCCCTCATTATTGGGAGTCATTTTCTGGTCTTTTGTGACTGTGATAGCATTTACTTTCTTATATATATTATTTGTCTTAAAAATGATTTGTGATCAGTTAGCTAGGCTTTTGAAGACCAAGTACCAAATACTTTCTGCTTTCTATTGTGTACCCAAGAAAATAGAGAACTCTCGAGCTGCTCAATGTGGAGAAAGGCAAGGAAAAAGGGGATTCCTCATAAGAGATAGCTAATAGTTTAAAGATATTATTCTACCAAAAAGGGATCACTCCATGACCAGGAATTAACACACACTTTGTTTGTCATTATTTTCTCTCGCCTAGTATATTTTTTTGTCTTTTCCAGTAAGTCTCTAAAGAACTTCATGAACCTTCCTTTCAACTTATCAAAAATTATTTATTAAGCATATATTCTAGGCCAGCCATATGCCTTTGAAGTGATTCAAGCAGTGAATAAATGTGGCACCCCATTTATTTGCTTCTGTGCCTTTCTCAGATGCTTGTTTTTCTTGGTGTGGTCAATGATCATAAAAGGTTGAGTCCCTGGTGGATGGAAATGTAAACCTGGTAAGCATTAGAAGACACTCTGAGTATCAGAAATGTTAAGAAAATTCACAACTATTCCATTAGGTTCCCAGGTTAGATATTCTACAGAGACAGTTGATGAAGTTTATATCATACTTTTAGAATTTAATAAGCTGAATTTCATATTGTATTAATCCATTATGTTTATATGCAAGTTAGAGTGAGTTAAAGACTGAATAGAAAAGTCTCCTCCAAAATTCATGTTTGTTTTTCCTCCTTCCTGAGCCAGAGCTTTTTGCATTGGTTTGATGTACTGTAGTTACTTGGAGTTTAATCTTGTATAATAATTAACTTCAATTGATCCACTGCAGTATGCTAGCAAAGTGCCCAAGCCTATTAAATCCGACTAAGAATCCGCCATTGCTTTCCTAATTTCCAGCATCATTATGCTGCCAGGAAAGCTGATTAATGTAAAGGCATTCTAACTGAGCTTTTGCCTGGTGAAATTTTGGAAAGGGTGCACATATATTCTGTTTTGCAATATTGCATCTAATAAATACTAACATAAAGTATTTCCATTCTTTAAGAGCCCTAGATCTATGAGTGAAGCTTCTGTTCTTCTTCATAACAGAAATCTTTTATCAAAGAGAGAAGCCAGAACCATGAAAGCTTCACTTCTTAATGGGGGCACATATGGTTAATTTAAAAACAAAGAGAAAAATGGAACATTACTGAAAATGCACCACGCTCGATAGGCCTCTGGAAAAGAAAACAAAAGCCTACCGATGAGATGGAGGGCAAGAGGCCACGAAATTACAAAAAAAAAAAAGAGTTAAGAACTAGATGTAAATGAAGCTATTAAACTGAAGACTTACAACAAACATCTTAGTCTTTGAGAAGATTTTAAATAAGAAAACAAATCCAAATTAATTTATTGAAAGGTTCTGCGGCGGGAATTTCTAATAAAATATTTCATTTGGAAAACATTACTAAGCACCCACTATATGTCAGGAGAGACTAAGAATAAAACTTGGTCTTTATCTTCAAGGAGCTTACACTTTCTTTTCAAAAGTCTATTCTGCTTGCTTGGGTGAATGGAAATCCTATTTTTATTTTCTCCATGTTCCTGTAAATGTTTTAGTTGAGCTTCTTTTACTGTCTCAGTAGAATTTAGTGAACATATTCAATTTTACAGACTAATTATTTTTAGAAACAGTATTCATTCTCTATGAATGGATGGAATGACCACATGTTGGGGATGAGCCTGAATGTCTACCAAAACTCATACAGCCGCAGGAAGATGATTCCTGATTAAATTAGTTAATTTTCTTTCGTGATCTTAAAAGTTAGATGCAAAAAAAATCTGCTTCAGGGTTTCAGTTAGTTGGGTTTAAATAGATATTTCACTGGAAATGATTATATTGCTCTCAATTTTTTTGGGGGGTTGTTTTTTTGTTTTTGTTTTGTTTTGGGGGCATCACTGACCTCTGGTGGTGGGAGGAGGAGGCCCAGCCTTGCTGCTGGACTTGAACCTCCAACACAGTGGGCCGCAGTCCCGCGCAAAACCACTATGCCACCGGGCTCAGCCCTATTGCTCTCAATTTTATCATCATAAGATAAAGAGGGGAAGGACATCTTGATGGCTTAAAGTTATCAAAACTATCAGAAGTTGTGAAAGTATGATTACGTGGATCCTGATTAAAACACCATTCTCTGTTGCATGAATGGCAAAACTTTTTTTTAATTCCCTATCATGGTGAAAATAGAATTCAAGGAAGGGAGAAACCACTGAGGGGTTCAGTTGTTCAGAGAAAGCTTGATAGATGAATGAAATGAGTTAGGTTTTAAGGGAAAGATGTGTCTCCTGCTAGTATGGAAGAATGAAAGGTTATCTTCAATCGAGACAACAGCATGAATAAAGCTATTGAAGCTGTAGCAAGTATAATATATAATAAATCTTATTTAATTTGAGGAAAGGGTTCATATGAGAGAATAGATTTATCTTGAAGAATGTGTAAGTGGTTGAAATGTAGGGTGAAAGTGAAACTTTTATAAATGTATAAAATAGTAAACTGAGTAGTCTGAATTTTAACCAGTGCTATTGAAGCAGTATTCTATCTACTTCCAACAAAATCCATTAAAGATCAAGAAAGTCATTAGGGTGACATTGTTGGCAAGGACTAGGGTGATGTCTGGAGTTATAGACTAATGGGTGGTATATGAAGTGAGGTGACTAGTTCCATAAGGAAACATCAGTGCATTGCCAGGTTTTTATTACATCTGAATTCAGATAATGAGAAAGTCATACTCCTAGTCTCAGGACACACATAGTAGGGAGGGATGCAGTGCAATGGGCATGTGATAGACGTTTACTTGTTACACTTTTGTTTTTCTGAAGGCTAAATGGCTGAGTATTAAAATTGATATTCAAGGATTATATCAGTAAAAATGATAGTTGAAATGATTATGAGAAACAAAAAGAAAAACAGAATGAAGAAAATGGAACAAGGCTGAAGTAAACTATGGGACATCACCAAGAAACACACATATATGTCATAGGAATCCCAGAAGAAGAAGAGAAAAAGAAACACGGTAGATTATCTGAAGGTAAAATGCAGAAAATTCTAGATTAGATGATGGACATACTTGTCAAATGCCATCACTCCAATTGTGTTCAGTTTTCCATCTCCTCTTGATTCCACAAGTATTTTGAATATCCTTCAGAGGATATTGTCCTCTATATTCTGCATCACCAGCTTTTTTCTTGTATATTATCACATTCCTACTGTCAATGTAAGCATGTTCTTCTATTTATCTCAATCTCACATCTGCCTTCAAATACTATTCTACTTTTGTACTGATCTTCATGACAAAATTAAAAAAATATTCAAGTCATAATTTTCATTTTCTCATGACCTTTTAAAATCATTTTATTGAGGGCTGAGCCCCAGTGGCGTAAGTGGTTTAATGCTGGACTGCGGCCGGCAGGCTTGGTGGTTCAAATACAGCGGCGGCTCTCAGGAGCAGAACTGGGTAGCGCCCACAACCACCAAAGGCAGTGATGCCCACAAAAAATCATTTTATTGAGAGCTCATACACTATCCATATATACACACTAGTGATATACACTAGTGATATACTAGTGATATACACTATCGCTCTCCATATATACACATTAGTCTTCAGCAATAATATGAGGAAGGTGGGCACATAATGATGATTTTTTTGTTCTTTGATGCCCTGGTCATCACACAGGCTGTTGAGCTTTTTCCACGTAGGCTTTGTTGCTTCTGAGCTAGAGAACTGCTTGTTTATCTTCAAGCCTTTAAGACCCCAGACACAATATCTTTTGATAGCCAAGCACCATCAGTTTTCTTCACCACTTTTGCTTGTGCACACGTTTGTCTTCAGCGATTTTGTCAGTAAGGTGAGCATCATGGAATGCCAATTTAGAAGAAAAAAGTGTTCTTGCTTTGGGGGAGTATTTGAGTGGAGATTCAATGTCATCTGCTGCCTTAATACCAACCCTATAAATATATGCCTATAGATCTATTTCCCCATCATCATATATAAATAGATTTACCTTTATACATGCCTGTATTGAGACCTCTGCAAATATACATTCCCTCCTATTTCTTTTTAACTTTCCTTTTTTACAACTATCATGCTAAGCCTTCATTTGGGTGTCTTTAATTTCTCTCGATTACATTACCCTCGATCAATCCTTACCAGGCCGTTGATATGCTCATTACCACTGATTTTGGATCACGTGTTGTTCCCTTTTCCCTGGATTGGTCAACACCAACTAGTTTCCCCCACCTTCCCCTCTCTCCACCCATCCAGTAGTTCCAATCTAACCACCGGCCTGAGGGGCTCATCCATCCTGATTTCCCCATATCTCCAACCCCCCTCTCCACTAGTGTACCTTCTCCAGTCCATCCGGAAGTGCAAGGTAGAGTTGTGATCAGGGTGGTTGGGGGGTAAGGAGACTTCAGGAACTAGAGAAAACTTATATGCATCATCACTTCCTGGCTGCACTCTGACTAATCTGTCTCCTTCCCATGGCTCCCCTGTAAAGGGGTGGCCAATTACCCACCAGTGGGCCTTAGGTCTCCACCCTGCCCCTCCCCTCACTCGTAATGAAGTGATTCCTGTTCTTTGATGCTCGATATCTGCTCCCTTTGGGCCCTCTTGTTCACACTTGCTGGTGTGCTTCTTCACTGTGGACTTTGCTATCTCCATGCTGAATGACGACTCAGTTTATAAATAAGTTTTAAAAAAGAAAAACTTTTGAATAGTTCAAGACCTATTTTTTGACCTCTACGATTATTCTCTGAGTTCAATGGGGTGCCAAGCTCTGGCCCCAAAGTGTATCCTTGGCACTGCTTCAGGATTTTCATTCTCTGCCTCCCCCTCCACAACTTCTCTGCTGCACCAACTTAGTGTTTTGCCTAAGTGTGGACTGTTCAAACTGGGTGCAATACTGACTCTACGTCTCAAGTGTTTTCCCCAGAAGTGCCCTGGGTCAGCAAGGATGCCATGTCTCATAGTGGGGCTGGCCATATAGTCCTCTCTGTGCATTGACTGTTCTGAGCAGGGATATCATCCTTAGTGCTTGGTGGGACAGGATGTGCTGCACTCTCTCTTCCTCCCCCTTCATTTGGTCACAGGTGCTCTGGTCAGAAATGTCTCTCTCCCTGAATTGCAGCTTCACTGCTGTCCTATAAAGTAAATTCTTTTGGGGGTGGGGGCAGCTGTCCACATAGTTGGGCTTGGGGCTGCCCCTCAGACTCCTGCCTTGGCTCCTTGCTCCATGCCATCATGCTGCATTCACATCCTGGAACATTGGATTTAAGTTTGATCCCTCTTTCTCTGTGGATATATAAACAATAACCTCCCCCTTTGGGTGGGTTAGTGCCCTGTTCTCCCACTACATATAGCTATCTTTCTTCCCCACACACATCTTTTTAGTTGGTTACCATGTGTGCCACGAATTTAGTCTGGTCCCTGCCATACTACCTAGACCTCACCCCAGGAAATTTTGTATACAGTAATTTTTCCCTATGCCCCTATTACATTTTTATTAAGTTTAGCTCAGGGGTCTCATGTTGCACTTGTCTTTTGTGCTTGACTCTCTTCACTTAGCATTATTTACTCCAGTGTTTTGCATGTGGCGATGTGCTTCATGCATTCATCACTGCTTTTCAGTGATGGATAGTACTCCATTGTATGTATGTACCACAGTTTTTAATCCATTCCGTAGTTGCTGGAAATTTGGGTTGCTTCCAAATTCTTGCAATTATGAACTGTGCTGTGATGAACACTGGAATACAGATGTCTGGCCGTGGTTTGTTCCTTGCCTCTTCTGGGTATATACCCAATAGGGGGATTTCTGGATCTTATGATAGCTCAATTTCTATACATTTTAGATATTGCCAAATCGGTTTTCATAGTAGCTGTACATACCTACAGGTCCACCAGCAGTAGAGGAGAGTTTCTGTCTCCCCACAGCCCCTCCAAACACTTGTTTCTTTCTGATTTTTTGAATTGGGCTATCTTTGAAGGTATTACGGGTATCTCATAGTTGTTTTAAGATCGGGAGCATTTTCTCATATGTTTATTGGTCATTCAGATTTCTGGCCCTATGAAACTTCTATTCTCGTCTTTTGCTCACCTTCTCAGTCAGCAATGAGTTTCTTTCTTTTGGGTAGCTGTCAGCTTATTGAACATTTTATTAATAAAGCCTTTGTCTGACGTGTCGTTGCTAATGATGTTTTACCAGTCCATGGACTCTCTTGGTAATTTTTTTCAGATGTACACAGGTGTTTTATCTTCAGAATATCCTACTTGTCAATTTGTACCTCCTCTGTGTTTGTGTCCTTTCCTCTTTCTTTTAGCCTAGGTTTTCTCTGTGGCAAAGTTTTCAGGTTGGTCTCAATTCCCTCATTGATGGCCCTAATAGTCTGGGTTTTACCTCAAGGTCTGTGATCCAACCTTGAGTTTATTCTTGTGCATGGAGTGAGATAACGGTCTTGTTTTATTTTTCTAAAGGTAGATATCCATTTTTTTCCAGCACCTCCACTTGTTGAAGAGGGCATCAACTACCGATTTGATATTTGGGGAGGCCTTATCAAAGATCAATTGTCTATAGGCTGATGATTTTATTTCTGAGTCTTCAGTTCTTTTCCATTGGTCTGAGTATCTATCATTATACCAATACCATGTGGTTTTGACCACTGTGGCTGTATAATAAGTGCTAAAAGTCATGTAAACCAAGCCCTCCCACTGTGTCCTTATTCTTGATTTCTCTGCTAATTCTGGGCTTCTTCCCTCTCCAAATGATTGCATTAAACTTATATAGCCGCTTGGATAGGACTGACATCTTTATTTTATTGAGTCTTCCAATCCAAGGTCATGGGATATTCTTCCATTTGTTGAGTTCGCTCTGGGTTTCTTGTAATAGTGTTCTGTAGTTTTCCTCATATAGATCTTTTGTTCTTTTAGTAAGGCATATTCCTAGATATTTCAATTTGTGCTTGTTATTGTGAAGGGTACCACCTTTTTAATCTCCTCTTCTGTGGTCTTATCCAATATGTATAGCAGGGCGATAGACCTCTGTTTGTTGATCTTTTATCTTGCTACTCTGCCATACTCTTCTATTGCTTCCAGTACTTGCCTTGTAGAGCTTTTCGGATTTTCCACATACAAAATCATATCATCTGCAAATAACAATAGGTTCACCTCTTTCTTCCACACGTAAACACTTTGTTGTCTTTTCTTCGCCTGATGCTGTTAGCTAAAACCTCCAGTATGATGCTAAATAAGAGTGTGGACAAGGGGTATCCCTTTCTGGTCCCCCTTTTCAGTGGGGTTGTGTTCATCTTATCTCCATTGGCTACTATGTTGGCTTTTGGTTTTTCACATATTACTTGTATTGTCTTGAGGAATTTTCCTTCCATTTCTCTCTTCTTGAGTGTTTTAAATAGGAATTGTTGTTGGATGTTGTCGAATGAATTTTCTGCCCCTACTGATATTGCCATGTGCTTCTTATACTTTTTCATGTAAATGTAGTGAATACTAATGATCTTTCGTATGTTGAACCATCCCTGCATATGAACTCCACTTGATCATGGTGAATTATTTGTTTTATATACCTCAGTATTCTATTGGCCAGTATTTTGCTAAGAATTTTTGCATCAATGTTCATTAGCGATATTGATCTGTAGTTCTCATTGCATGTGGGATCCTCACCTGGTTTATGTACCAGTGTCATAGTAGCTTCATAGAAGGAGTTTGGGAGTTTGCCATCTTTTTCTTTGTTTTTGGCAGAGTTTTGGCAGAGTCAGTTCTTCCCTGAATGCTTGATAGAATTCTTCTGTGACGACATCTGGTCGAGGGGATATTTTTGGTTGGAATTCCCTTGATAATCTTGTGCATTTTTCTATGGCCATTGGTCTGTTGATATTCTTGAAATCCAATGGGGATAGTTTAGGTAGGAAATATTTTTCCAGGTTTTTGTCCATGTCTTCCAAGCTGTTAAATTCATTGGAGCTCAGTCCTCCATAGTACTGTGTAATTATCCTTTTGATTTCATTAGGATCTGTTCTAATGTCCCCTCTTTCATCCCTCATGCTTGTTATTGAAATTTGTTGCCTTTTTTCTTTGGTTAGACTTTTCAGTAATTTGTCGATTCTGTTTATTCATTCAAAGAACCAACTTTTATCAGCATTATTTCCTCTCTCCTGAATCTCAACCATGATTTGTATTATTTCTTTTCTTTTGCTATTAGTAGGGTTGTCATTCTGACTCTGCTCTAGTTGTAAATGTTGTGCCAGCATATCGATCCTGAGATTCCCTTCTTTTTCAGGTGTGCATGTATTGATATGAAACTTCCTCTGATAACTGCCTTTTTGTGTCCCATAACTTTTGGTATGTCGTTTTCATTCTTATTGGCTTCTAGAAATTTCATAATTTTATCTCTGCTCTGGGCCAGTACACACTCCTTTTGGAGTGGAGAGTTATTCTTCCTCCAATTATTTGCTCTTGTTTTCTTCATCTTACTTTTGTTGATTTCAAGACTTAAGGCACAGTGGTCAGTGAGTGAGGTCTGTATTATATCAATGATGCTTTGATTTATGTAGATCTGCCTTATGCCACAGCATGTGGTCTATCCCTGACCATGTGCCATGTGGGCTTGAAAAGAATATGCATTTTTTGTATTTGGATGAGAAGCTCTCTAGATATCTGCCAAGTCAATTTGTCTAATTGTAGTGCTAAGATCTCTAGTCTCCTTGTTGAGTATCTTTCTCTGTGATCTATCTTTCTGAGAGAGTGGTGTATTGAAGTCAACCACTATAATTGTTGAGTCTGTGATTTTTTTTATCTTTTGGAGCATTTGGTTGACATATTCAGCGGGTCTCTCATTTGGGGAATATATGTTTAAGATGCTTATTTGTTCTTTGTCTACCATTCCCTTTAGCATTACATCCCTCCTTTATCTCTTTTTATGGTTTCACTTTGAAGTCAATTTTATTCGAGATTGGATTTGCTACTCCTGTTTTTTTTGAATTGCTATTTGCTTGGTTTGCCTTTCTCCAGCCTTTGATTCTCAGCCTATTTTTGTATGTAGTCCTGAGATGTTTCTCCTGTAGGCAGCAGATTGATGGGTTGCGTCATCTAAGCCAGTCTTCAAGGCTCAATCTTTTAATGCCATTCGTATTCAGGGTTATTATCTCTATATGTGGATTCTGCAATATCATCATATACCTTATGTGTTTTATGTTTCCTTACCTCCCTGTCTTTTCAGTGTGTTGTGCATGTGTATATGAAGGTGGATCATTCTTAACTTCTTTCCCCCGTAAAGCCAATGCTATCTTGTGGGCTCTTTTCTCTTTGTTGTCCTCAGGGTGAGGCTGTTCTATGTAGCAGTGTATGCTTGGTGAGTGCTGTTGTGCCCACACTGTTGGGAAAGGATATTTTGTAGGGCTGGGTTTCTTCTAATGTATTCTTTGAGTTTTTCTTTGTCTGGGAAGACACTTACTTCTCCATCTTTCTAGATAGATAATCGACTGAAGAAAGATTATTCTTGGGTTTGTGTTATTTTCCTTCAATTTTTGAAATATATTACTCCACTTCTCCTCTTCTACATAGTGTCCACTGATAGGTAGGTCTGAGCATATTCTTATTTGGGAAACTTTACATGTCATCATCACTTGTTTTTCCCTAGCTGTTCTCATGATTTTCTCCTTTTTCTCAAAGTTGGGTCATTTAGCTATTATGTGACTTGGTGGCTTCTTTTTTTGGATTCTGTCTAGCTGGTGTTCTTTCAGCCTTCTGAATGGTTGCCTGGTTTTCATTCATTAAGCTGGGTAAGTTTTCCTCCAAGAATTCTCTGACTATTGTTGCACATGGCTTCTTTGTTGTGTCTTTCTCTAGCAATCTCATTATTCTGATGCTGTTCCTCTTAACATCAGATATAGTTCCTAGGTTTTCTTCATCATCTCTGATGATATTATTAGATCCTTGTTCCTGTTTGTTAAAGTCTACTTGGCAATCCTCTAGGTCACTGGCACGGTTTTCTGCTTCCTTTAGTCGATTCATGAAGTCTGTGATTCCACTGTTGGTTACTGTTTTCTTGTCCCTATGCTTTTGTATTTCATTTTGGTATATGGACTTCATCTCATCTATCATTTCATCCTTTTTCTGTATTGTTTCTCTCATACCCTGTATGATTCCAAGCAGCATTCTGATAATTTCTTTCTGCGGCAGATTAATGTCTGCTTCTTTTATGCATGTCATTAGGTTCAGGACATTTTCTGTCATTGCCTTTTGTTTCTCCCTTTTTTCTTAAGTCATTGGGACTGATTGCTATTTGTTTTGTGTGGTTTTAGAGGAGCTAGGTGCCATTTTCCAGGGAGTTGAAGAGCACTGGCTTTTTTGGGGAGACTCGTAGGAACACTTCTTCGAACTGCCTGCAGCTAATTTCACTATGCTATTGGCCTACCACTTTATCCCCCTGTGACTTCACTCTTTCCTTAGCCAAGCAATTTTTTGTTATTTGGAGGATAAGTTTGATGGTTCTCTTAGGAGACATTGGTTGAATTGTTGTGGACACACAAGGATGGTACTGTATTGTGTAATCTCACAAGAAGCCATGATCATTTGACCCATGGCACCTTGGGGTGCCACAGAGGGCATGCGGGAGTGCTAGAGGCAAGGGTAGTGTCCCAGAAGGTTGGTTTGCTGTCTACCTTTGTGTAAGACACTGCAAATGGTGGACAGAATTGCCCCGGTCAGGTAGATTGCTGCTGGGATTTGACCGAGCTTCCCTCAGTAATGTGGCCTGATGGTGAGTGTTGGCTGAGTTGACTTAGGCTGTGTGAAGCACTAAGGCAGGCAGGAGGAAGGTCCCTCAGTCACATGGGACCACAGAGGATAGAAAGGAGCTCCCTCTGCCACATAGGCAGGAATTGCCATGGAAGAAGTTTGGAGGAACATCCCTGATGGAAGGTGGGTGGGACCTCCCCAACCTTGGTTTAGGCTGTGCAGGGTGGAGCTTTCCCAATTGGCTAAGGTGTAACTTCCCTAGGTTAAGGGGAGTGGTGTGGAGGTTCAGTGGCATGTGAGAAAAAATGAAAGAGACCAAGAGGAAAATTCCACTGACAAAGCCTGCTGAAACTGGGTTGGGGAGGATAGAGAGAAAAGTGGTACACAAAAGTAACAGTATAGCTGAACCCCAATCTCTTACTGTGGGGTTGCAAGGGTTTAATCCCCGCCCAAATGCTGTGGCAAGCTGTAGTTTTTTTGTTTTGTTTTGTTTTGTTTTGGATAAAGCCCCTGTGCCAGCTCCAAATTGATCCTGGCTCCAGCCGAGATAGTGGCAGGGCTAAGGTCAAACTCTAGCCAACCTCCAATGTGGTAAGCCAAAACCTCGCAGACTCTCCAAACCTGGTGAGTCTGTGCCTACTTCTCTTTATGATGCTCCTCCTGTGACCCGGCAGTGTGGAATTTCCCTCTTAGTAACTCTCCAGGGCTGATTTCTGCCAAATCCCTCTGGTATATGTTAATCAGTTCCCATCTTCCTGAAAGTCCCAGACCCTTTCTTTTTAAGTTAATTTTATGGCATATTTCTATTATTTTAAATATAATTTTGAAAATTTTAATTAGGTGGTGGTGTACACTTTAGGCAATCAAATATGTATTAGATAATTGAAAGCATTTAACAAGTCCCCAAGAGCTTACCTTATCCACCCCCAGTCCCTTGATTTGTCCTCTTTCTCTTGTGGATTACTAGCTTCACCTTCATCCAAGTTAATGCCTGATGATGCTTTAATCTAGTGCTAGATCTTCCCTCTCTTGTCAAACCCACCCATAATCAGCAGTCTGTTTCCTGTGGTATGAAATTATTCATCTCCTTTTCCCTTATAATATACCAATAATTGTCTTTTTGTGGCTGACGAATTTCACTCAGCATAGTGTTTTCCATGCCAAGCTATGCCATGAGATATTTCATGGTTTCATCATGAATTTTTAGAGAGGTATAGTATTCCATTGTATTTATATACCAACAGTTTGTTGTCTAATATTCTACTGATGGGCATTTTGATTTTTCATTTTCTTGTTAATGTGAACAGTGCAGCTATGAACACAGGTGTGCACATGTTATGATATTTCTTTTGGGTGTATACTGAGCGGAGAGATTGCTGGGTCCTATCAGATTTATATTGCCAATTGAAGTAATGCTATATCCCTTTCTACAGTAGTTGCACATATTTGCAATCATATTAGCAATGTTTGCAGGTTCCAATCTCTCTTTATCCTTGACAGCATTTGCTATAGTTTTGTTTACTTGGCTGTCAATGTTCATGCATTTTATCATTATTTTTATTTGTGTCTCCCCGATAGACAGTTGTTGAACCTTTGTATATCATCTTTAGTGAACTGTTTGTTCATGTTCTTTGCCCATTAATAGATAAGTTTGTTTATTGTTAAAGCTTTCACCAACATATAATTCATATATCACAAATTTCAGTAGTTTAGTAACATTCATAAGAGTTGTGCAACCATCACCACAGGGTATTTTTTCTTCCTTGCACTAATTGATGTGAGTTTTCTGTTTCTCATTCATCTCCCCTGCCATATACAGAAAAGCATACAAAGTCAAATCAGAACAAAACACAAACAAATGGGCCAACAACAATGACAGAATAAAACAGAAAAACCTCAATAGAAAGAAAAGGGAAAAATATTAAGGACTGGAATTGTATATTGACTCAAGATGGAGATCACATGAAAAGGTGTCATATTTTTATCCCCCTACAACTGCTATAACCCACCCTACAATATACTCTGTCTGGTATCAATAGCTTTTCCATGCCTGCTCTATGGTTAGAGGGTATTCACCTGAGGTTTAATTCACATGAGAGACCTCATGAATGGGTTTGGGGCTTTGCCTGTCATTCATATCCTTTTGAAAACGAGGTGTTTAGAATATTGTCTTTAATACCATTCCCTTCTTCAGGTTTGGTTTTTATTATTTACACTTCTTGGATTATTGCTTATACTTCTTAGATCACATAGATTGATGTGATTCTTCCATGTGGATTTAGCTGAAGCCTCACTGAGATGGCTGTTTGCTTGAAGAAAAGCCATTAAGACCCCAGACACTATCCTTTCTGGTAGCTGGGTACTATCTACTTTTTCCAGTTTATTTTGTTATAATGATCACTTCATAAGGGCAGGCATTGGGTGAGGTCAAGTCATTAAAAAATATACTGTTCTTAGATTAGGTTTGTCCACTTTAGAATTAGTCTATTGGTCTTTTTATAATTGTGATACTGTAGTTCTCTATGTATGTTCGTGATTATTCCTTCATCTGTTTGTTCTTACCAATTTACCTCAGCCCCCACACACATGCATTCTCCATGGGCTATCTTTTTACTCTTTTGATGAAGCTATTATACATAAGTATCTTACTTTTAGTAGGCCCCAGTCATTCATTTTGTCATTTACTCTGTATGTTTCTGTCATTACATTTGTTACTAAGTCTATGCACTCCAAAAGGACCCTTGGGCTTGTCCCTATTTTCTCATTGATGGTCTTTTTAGGTTTGAGATGTGCATTTAGGTCTTTGATCCATCTTGAGTTTATTTTTTTATATGAATGAAGGGTCCTGTTTCATTCTTATCCAGATAAAGATCCAAGTTTGCAAATGCCATTTGTTAAAGAAATGATCTCTTTACCATTTAATGTTTGGGGCTTATTTGTTTCATATAAGTTGTGGGTTGGTGGATGGAATTATTTCTGGGTTCTCCATTATGTTCCCCTAGTTTACTTAGCTTTCATTGTATAGTACTGGGCTGTTATATTTTCTGATCCCCATTATTTGAATAATTATACTATGGCCAATTTCAAGCTACCAATATGATGTCAAGTTTTCAAAATTCCAGACACAATGTCACGTTTGTCATTAGCAAGTTGGTATGACCCTGCTCTAGTATACCACTGCTTACTGAACTGAAACATTATGAGTCCTAACTTGTGTGCAACCTTTCCAAGACCTTGTGCCTAAATTTATATTTTAATTGTGTGTTATTTTTCTTATAGTGCCCACCCTCCATCCAAAAGTTTAATCTTATTGCTACATAAAATCTGACTCTTCCTTTATTAATGACTTTTTAGGTCAGTATCTAGAGCACACTTGCAATTTCTCATTCTGGTTTGTTGTGTACATTATCAAGAAATAAAATATGAATAAGGTTCTTTATCTTAAGCCATGCCAAAATCCAGTTGTAATCTACAGCTGAAGTACCCTGACTTAGGTGTCCATTCTTGGTTTAAACCTTTCTGGCTAAGAATGAGCCCTGGTAGCATAGTGGTTATTCCTTGGGCTGCAATCTGAAAGTTCAACTGTTCAGCATCACCAGCTATTCCTTGGGAGAAATATGAAGCTTTTCTATTTCCAGAAGGAGTTATAGTTTTGGAAACATGCGGGGCCAGTTATATCTTGTCCTCAACATTGTATTAGATGGCAGTGAGTTTGATTTTCTTGTTTTTATTTTAGCTAGAAAGGTGAAATGGTAAAATCCACTATTCATAAGGACTGTATGGAGGAAAATTTCCCTTAGAAGGGTCTAAATACAGAACATGACTGAATTTTTTTCTTTTTAAATCATTTTATTGGGGGCTCATATAGCTCTTATAATTCATACATCTATACATTGTGTCAAATACATTTGTACGTTTGTTGCTCTCATAATTATCAACACATTTTCTTTCTATTTAGCATGGCTTAATTTTCAATTGCATTGCTAGTGGTAATTGAATTTATTCTGAGTCCTAGCGACTCCTTGTGACAGAGAGTAGAGCTGCCACATAAGTTTACCTAGACCTTTATGTAAGAGGATTGCCAGGGTTTTCCCTTGCAGAGATACTGAGTATGTTTAAACTGCTAACCTTTTGGTTGGCAGCTGAGGACTTAACTATAGTGCCACTAGGACTTAAACCCAACCAGACAACTTACAGAACCACAGTGCTATGACCCACTCCTGTGAAGATTATAGCGTAAAACCATGTATGGGGCAGCTCCACTCTGTCACATGGGGTTTCTATGAGTTGGAATGGACTCCATGGCATGTAAATAACATGTCTTACCTAGAGCTATACAATTTGTAAGCACCCTTGCAGTGAATTAAAATGTAGCCTCTAGTATAATGAAGCACAACAAAATCTGACTCTTGTTTTAAGTCAAAATGCTCAACATATCTTAGAAGTGAAAACATGAGGAGTTTCTCCTAATTCTGAGACTAGTTGCTAATTTATAATTGATAGTTATCCTACCAGAGTCAGTTATTTGCAATAAATGCAAATAATGATACAAGTTTAGTTAAGTTGACCAAAATTCACAAACCTCGTATGGAAATTTAAGTAACAATAATAGACACGATAGTATCTGTAAAAATTGAGTGTCACTATAATTTTTATGATCCAGCTCATGAGGTGGGTCCTTAGAATTGAAGACAGATGGTAAGGGTGTAGCCGAGAGGATTCCTTTTGTGTCATCACTACTATGATGCATTTCTTTCCACAACTGAGTCCTTTACACTAGACTATCCCCTTTTCGAACTAACTACAATTTATAATATTCACATTTCTGAGCTTCCCAAACTTTACAAATCTGAATTTCTGGAGAGCTGCTATCAGGAATTTGTAATTTCTTGAGTGAGATCTGAAGACAAGAACTCTGAACCATTTCTATTCTCCTAGAAAGAAACAACCATTCTCTGTTGTTTCTTCTTACAATAGGGAATTTCAGCCTTAAGTCCAAGGGCTGTATACAGGTGGGTTTGATATAAAACCTCAAATTTAAATTTGAGTTCATTTAATAGGCTACCCATGTTGAGTGCTTTTGCTGGGCCTATGGGGATGGTGTTGTGCATCTTGAACGAACAGAGTCTAAAATTTCAATAGTCTATAACACATGACATGGACCACCTAGGGATGGATAGAAACTGTGTCCAAAGTGTCCAACTAGGAACATAGCTCTGGGTATATTCTCCCCTTGAGTTCTATGTGAGTATTGTTAATGTTTATCTCCAATAAAAAGTTGCTTCACTTTTTTACCCACCATTCATGCTCTGCTTCCCACATCTTGATTTAAATATCTTCCTATCACACTCTAGAGTTTTGGATGATTTGAAAGATTTTTTTTGTCTTTTCTACCAAGATGTATGTAATCACTAGTTTTGCAAAGCTGGTTGCTTTTTGAGAACTTCTACATTCACTATTTTCCAATTATTTTGGTTATTTTCACTATTGCCCTTCCAGAAATTTGAAAGATTTTTTTTGTGTTTTCTACCAAGATGTATGTAATCACTAATTTTGCAAAGCTGGCTGCCTTTTTGTGAACTTCTACATTCACTATTTTCCAATTATTTTGGTTATTTTCACTATTGCCCTACCAGAAATTAATCTCCACTCTCCACTCCCCAGCCATCCTCAATTTGTTTCAGTTTGGATGGGGGAAAATAAACTCTTCCTTCATTGTAGATACACTCCAATATTCTTGCTTATAGGATAAACTTTATGCTCTAATTATTTTTACTAAGTTCTCACACTTTTGAAACTATAATCTCTTTCTAAAAATGGCTTTGTAATTCAAAATTTTATCTCTTGAGACTGCCTCTGCTGAGGATTTCAGAGGTCTACTTCTAAAGTAAACTCCAGGTATGTGACTCTTTGTTTTATGTATTGGGCCCTTGCCCAAGGTAATAAGTCTCAGCCTCAAGGTCTAATTTTAATAGAAAACATTGTGGGGTAATGAGGAGTAAAAAGAGAATGAAAACACATCCATTAATGCTTCAAGATAATATGGCTCTACATTCCTCTCCCTAGTAAATCACTGTATGAGAACTCCTCAACATAGATGCTCCCCAACCCACCATTAAGTTGTGCAAGATTCTTGCAAAACTCATCTGAGTCCTTTGGAAGCTTTGCTTTATTTATAACAATCTTTAGAGAAGAACTAAGATTCTGAGCAGAATCTGTGCATAGAGAATCATAGCTCTCATGGATAAATATTCAGAATCCCCAGAGGTTGTTAATTAGAATGAGTCTCAAGAATGCTAAAAGTGAATCTTTAACCTCTGAACTAAAAAGGGGGTCATAGATTTAAGTATAATTGAGAAACAGGTAGAGGAAAAGTTCAGTCTGGACAGTTTTTCTCCAGCCTCCCTATAACTACCATCTCAATCATCCATACAACAATCTCTCTTTCTCTCTCTGTCTGTCTCTCTGTCTCTCTGTCTCTCTCTCTCTCACACACACACATTTCATGTAGGTAATAAAGAGAACACAGTGTTTTTTAGAGAAAGAAAGAGAGTTAGATTTGTGTTTGTAGATTTCATGTGTTCTATATCCTTATAATTTTTGGTAATATTTGATGGGTGGTAAAACATGATGGAAATTCCCCCTTAAAGGTCAAAGAAATCAAATGAAAATATGACTTACATTTTACATCCTGGGTAGGTACTTGAGAAAGCTGCTTGAATAATCCTATTCCTCTTGATGCACTGCTGCAGGGTGATACACCTAGGAAGGAAAAGTCCATAGGTATATCTCCACTCCTCTTAGTTGGTAGGTGTCATTGAGTCTGTTTTGACTCACAGTCTGTTTTAACAGAATGAATCACTGCCCAGCCCTGTGTCATCTTCACAATCACTCTATGGTTGAGTTTATTGTTGCAGTCTCTGTGCCAATCCATCTCATAGATGGAATTTCAATTCACCTCTGTTTTTCTGACTCTTCCTCAAGTATGAAATCCTTCTCCAGAATATTGTCTCTCCTGAATGCATGTCCCTCCAATGTATATTCAATAAAATCTCACTATTTTTGCTCTAAGTGGACATTCTGGATGTAGCTTTTTCCAAGGCAGATTTTTTCCCCTGGAAGTTCATGATATATTCATTATTTTTTGTCAACACAGTAATTCATAGGCATGAATTTTTATTTACCATACATTAGAAATGAAAATACTATGTCTTAGGTCAGTGATAACTTTGTTTTTATACTTTATAAATATGTTTTGCAGTATATTTTTCCAGGGCAATATATCTTGTGATTTTGATGGCTGCTTCTATAAGCATGGGTTGTGGATCCAAACAAAACCCTTGAAATCAATATTTTCTTCATTTTTCATGATGCTGTCTATTGACCCAGTTGAGGATTTTGGTTTTGTTTACATGAAATTGTAATCCATACTGAAATCTTTAGTTTTTGATCTTCATATGTTCATGTTTCAAGTTGCTTTTACATTAGCAGGCAGAGTTGTGTCATCTGCATATGACAGGATTTTAATGAGTTTTTTACCAATTCTGATGCCACATTTTTCCTCATATGGTCCAGCTTCTGGAATTACTTATTCAGCATAAAGATTAAACACATATGGTAAAATGATATAACTCGGTTATACACCTCTTCTGACTGAAAATCACACACGTTCTCCTTGTTCTGTTGGAATAACTGGCACCATGTGAGCACAATAAAGTGTTCCTGAGTTTCCATTCTTCACAATATGATCCAGAAATTAAAATTTTGCTGAAGATAATTTGAATTTTTTTCAGTATTACATAGGAAGGAAACTTTCTGAACTTCAAGCCAATTCAGAAGAAGATCTAATAAGAATATAATTGCTGATGATAAATGGAATATGGATGAATGCAGAATATAGCAGAAAGATGTTTCCCTAGGTTTTATTGATTCAACCACTGGTTTTTAACCGTCCTAATGTCATAACCCTTTAATACAACTCCTCATGTTCTGGTGATCCCCCCAACCATAAAATTATTTTCATTACTACTTCATAAATGTAATTTTTCTACTGTTATGAGGTGAGTGACCCTATAAAAGGATCATTCAACCCCAAAAGGGGTTGTGACCCAGAAGTAGAGAAATGCTGGACTAAATTCAGGCATTTCATGATTCGCATCATAACACATTATGGATAATGTTGTAAAGAATGGGTATTCCAGAACACTTACTTGTGCCCACTACTCTTATTGCTTGCCAAAATTCATACCAGAATTTTCTGAACCATTCAGGGATATGAAGAGCATCTGAAAATTTCTGTAGTCATTTTTATTGGGTGGGGAAGTTACCTGAGGAGAATTAATACGTCTGAAAGATGCCTTTAGCCAGGATGAGAATGTTCTGTATAAGATTTGGACAGTTTCTGCCACAAACTGAGGCACAACATTGCTCACAGGCTCATCAGCACAATGAAACTGAATAGTAGCTACGATCCATAAAATAATCAAACTCTATTTTTGGCAAGTTGGTGAAATAATGACTTTTAATTCATTAATACCATTTGGGTTTTATACTATTTGGTAATACTACCTACATTGCCAGCAGACTTGACCATGCTGGCCAATGAAACAATACAAAATATAGAACTGAAGGAGTGCTTGCATATTGCATTTTTTCCTTCCATTGCTTATGTTGAACTCTGGCTCCCTCTGTGATTAAACTCCCATTAGCCTGTTGGATGATGAAAGACATATGGTCCGGTTACCCTGTCATCCTAGCTGATAGCTAGACAATCATTAGATATGTGAGTGAAGTCCTTGACTGCCAGCTGACTGTAGATGCATAAATTAGCTCAGCTGAATCCAGCCAAAATTGCATGCATAGTATTTTGAGCTAAATAAATGGTTGTTATTTTAACCTATTAAGGATTGCTATGGCTTGTAGCAGGAAAAGCTAACTGATATACTACTCAAAGGAACATCGTCTAACATGCATGCTTGGAATCAGATGGCGTGATATGTATCTGGAGCAGCAAGCAGACAAATCTCACTCCATAGGATTATCCTTACAGGGCTCCTCAACCCCAAACATGCGCAGAGATGTTCAGTAATCCTGGAGAAAGAAGCAGTGAAACAAATGGAAAAGAATCATGGATGTGGCTGAGAATTCTATCTGAGGACGGTGTTGGATTGGAAAATACTTTGTTCTGTTATATATGAGACCAACTTATAACAGCAGCAACATACAACTTGAACTGACTAGAAATGGCTGACCATACCTGGACATGACTTGCTTAATTTTTTTGTATTAGATAGAATGGTAGTTCAGAAGGAAGTATTCACAAGTCTAAGCCAATGACTAGGGAAATTTGTACTCACTAAGTCTGCATTTCTGTTTAATACTCATGTATGAAGTGGCTTCAAAAATTTATGGGAAATTCCATTGTATTTTAATTTACTTTTCTATGAATTTTTTTGTGGCTCTCATAATACAAATATGAAGGTCTGAGTCAATTGGTTTTTATTCATTTCCCAAGGGACATGAAAGTACCTTGCTGTGAGTCTTAGAAACACAATTAAATATGAAAGCATAAGAAGTTCTTATTGTTCCTTCAGATTTTGATTATGGAGGGCAAGAGTGAAAAATCTTCAATATATCAGATTTGTTAACATAATGTTGGCACTTTACATGAGACTGATATTTTCTATTACTTACCTATCATTATGCTAAACATTATTACTTCATCCTCACAACAACTAGAGATAATATATCATTTCTCCTAAATTACAGGTGAAGAAACTGAGACTAAGTGATTACTCAAGTTCATTCAATGAGTAAAATTATTTGATTGCTAAAGCAGTCTGATTCAAAGGGGTTTTGTTTTGTTTTGGCAAAACATTGCTTCTTAAATGTATGGTAGCATTTATGGTAAATTTTTATTGTTAGCAATGACGTTAATTATAAGAGACAAGTATGAAGAAGGAAAGGGAGAGTACAATCAAATCCTGAGGAACCAGTTACAATTTCATTGTGGTGGTGGTTGTGGGGGGGCATGATATTGAGTAGAGAAAAATTGAGTGAAGGGCAGATTTGTTGCTTTTGGTTGAACGCCCATGCTTGAAGAGATCCACCTAGAGTAAAGATGGGCAGAGATTCCTATTGAATTTGACCTCAGGAAGTAAAGAGCCCCAAGATTTCCATTTTCTCTTAAAAAATAATGATGCTTTTCATTGAATTGATCTTATAGTAGTTATCTTGTTCAAAAATTATATATATATATACATACATACATAGACATCACAGTTGGTCTAAAGCTGTTGAGTGGGTTTCAACCTATAGAACAGGAGGAAACACTGACCCATCCATCCTCACAATCTTTGTTGTGTATGAGCCCATTGTTGTAGCCACTGTGTCATTCCATGTAATTGGGAATCTTCCTCTTTTTCATTGACCCCCTACTTTACCAAATATGGTATCCCCTTTTCAAGGACTATTCTCTCCTTATAACATGTCCAAAGTATGTAGGACAATGTCTTTCCATCCTCAATTTTAAGGAGCATTTGGGTTGTACTTCTTCCAATAGGATCTGCTTGTTCGTCTGAAGTTTATGGGACTTCCAATACTCGTTGACAACACCATATTTCAAATATAGCAATTCTTCTTTGAGCTTTCTTATTAATTGTTCAATTTTTACTTGCACATGAGGTGATTGAAAATAATATAGCTTGAGTAGGCACACTTTAGTTTTTAAAGTGACCTCTTCACTCTTCAACATTTTAAAGATCATGTGCAACAGCTTTGCCCAATGCAGTATGTCTTGGTCTTCATTGTATGTATGGATTCCCAGCATTTATAAATTGGCCTACTAGGTAGTTGATAAAATGTCTTCTGATCATGGCATTCAGGATATGGTCACTAATTTAAAGGAAATTAAATATTTTTAGGCAAAATACTCTCACCTGAAATAACTTCCCATATATCAAGGGCATCAGTCAGTCATTACCTCTAAGTTTCAGATAGATGTCTCTGTTTGCTTACCATCTATTCTGTTTTAGAATATTTATCAGTGTAGTGGAGTTCTTGGTGATGTAATCATTTAATACACTTGTCTGATAACCATATATTTGGAGGTATGAGTACTCAAGATTCATCTGGATTAAAAAAATCAGCAATCGAAAACCTCTTGGCCACTAGAATTCATGGCAACTGCATTTTTTGGTTGTTTTTGTTTTAGGATATCAATGTGACATCAAGCTTGTCCGAATTGTTAGACTTATGCTAATTCGACATACTTGCAGGCAGGGCTGGAGGTCTACATGACTTTACCTTGCTACACTGATCTCTGTTGCCATTAAGTCAACTTCCTTTAGCCACAAATGCCCCAATTGCTGCTAGACCTGCATCTATCTTTGGATGCCAAGCAATCCCAGTAATGCGGTGGACTGAGTATCCTTGATTTCCTGATTTTGCCAACAAAATAAAATGTGTTCATTAGAAAACATCTAATATCTCAGCAATCTTTGAGGTAAACTAAAATGAGGTCATGTATATAGAAGCACATGGACAGTAGATACTTTTGAACTATTTTGCCACCTTTTTACTTCTATTTTCAAATGAATAACTATGATGTAGTACATTTTTAAAGACAAAATTAGAAAGCCTAAAGATTATCAGTCAACAATTAACGTAGTTTTCAAACTTTTCCAGTGAAATCTCTATTGAATTGTGTGAAACCTTTGCCCTTTGGTTAGGCTAGAGGTTGCCCACGCTTTTTATTAACTACTATACTATCTTCTCTTTTAAGAGTAGGCAAAATCCACGAGTCTGTTGGAGATACTGCAACCTTTAGAACATAATTTCAGAATTTTGTGATTTCATTTTAGCTCCAAACAACTAAGTTATTTGGTGTTTGATGGTAAGGAAAGAAACCATTTTGTATAAATCACCAGTAAACATAATAGAGGGTAGAATCTTGTTTGGTGGGACCAAATACCTCTCCTTTGATATTAGAAAATTAATACCATTCGATTGGAAATAGAAAGTCATGTGAGTTTAGGCTATTGCTGTAGACATACAGGACAGACCTGCAGGACTCTATATCCTTCCTTTTCCTTCTGCTTTAGCCATGGATGAATAAGCAAGGAACAAAAGGTATAGCTTTTAGAAAGACTTGCCAGACAAAGGGCACTGTCTTTCTCTTTTCTTGTAGATGTCTCACTCCAATGAGAGGCAGACTTTTCACCAGTGTCTCTCAAACCAATCCTTTCATCTTCTTCATGCCTCTACTAATTTCCAATAATATTTTTTAATTTAAAATTCATATATCATATACCTACATAATCAAGTTGCTTTTAAAGAGTTGTATAGACATCATCACAATCAGTTCTAGTATACCCTGCCCCTCCACATTTGTTATTTGCTGCTCAACTCTCCTCACCCTCCCTTCCCATCCCTGGTAAATTATTACATCAGTCATTGTCTCTATGCATCCCCTCTCTCTGTGCTTCATAATTTGGGAAGCACAACATAAACTATTAAAAATATCTCTGTCTGATAGTAAGGCTCTTCAACACCATAAATGTTGCCAGAGGGCATCTTCCAGGTACTCTGCAGATGAATTTTATGCTCCCACTGCCCTCCATAGCCTTCTACAAATTTCGTGTTCACAATTTGAGTTTGACACCTTTCCCTTCATCATATTTGGATTTTATTATTGTCATCTTTGGATCACAAAGGCTGGTGTGCTTCTATCAAACAGACTTAATTGACACCTCGCTTAAAGGTCTGCCTGTTTGGATGCAAGCATTTAAGATCCCAGGCATTATTGCAATTGATAGCTGGGCACCATGTTCTTTCTTCACCACACTTTTCTATAGCAACATATCTTCAATGAATGCTTCATGAAAGTGAGTATTGAGTAGCCCTCATCATCTTGAACCCAGGCCTTTCCAGTAATCTTCCAACTGAAAGTTACTTAACCCTTCTTTGTCTCAGTGTACTCTTCAGTAAAATAGAGATGATAATCACATTTATCTCATAATGTTCTGTGAACAGCCATTACAGGGTTTGATGTATAATAAACACTCACCCTAATTTCCTCAAAGCATCACTTTCCATACGACCAGTCTCCTTTTCTAATTCAAATATTTTAATAATTCTCCAAACTTTGGCATGACATTTAGAACCTTCAGCAACATCTAGTCCATTCCAACATTTCTAAATGTGTCTCTCAAAGTTGCCATGAGAGGTGGCTGGATGAGTGGTGAGAGTACGATTTGGGAATAATTCATGCCTAGGGTGAGAATTCAAATCAGTCATTGTATATTTTCAGATACTTGTTCTTCAGTTTTCCCCCTTGTATAAAATGCAGCTCAATGCAATCTTGTGGAGGTTATTTTGAGAATTAAGCGAGGGAACATGTATGGAAGCACCTAGCTTAATATATGACTTTTCAGGTACCTAATAAACATGATTGCATTCATCATCCCTCACCTCTTCAGTTTATCGATCTATTTAGTATTTCAAAACATATGTAAAATTTTACCTTTTCATCTTTTTTGTATAATTTTCTATGCCATACAAGTTGGAGGATAGTCCAGGATATACTATACCATGTGGAGAAGTCATGCCCATAACTTCTGAGACCATCCCCCATGGATCCCTACCATGTTTGGGCCAAGTAAGGTTTCAAACTGGCTCAGTTTTATTCAATCTCTTGTTGAGAATTTATAGTTATATCCCCAGATATACTGAATTTGAGTTTTAAGAAAATCTATAAGCAATTACCCTGGGATCTAAAATAATCTCATTTGGGATCTTACTAAAATGTAGATTTGTATTTATTCTCAGCAGGAGCTTGAACTGAAATGAACAGGTCCAAGGCTCTGGTGCCAAGACAAGGTACTCTACTACCCTGGCCACAACTCAGCCATCCATATAGGAATAGCATAAGAATTCTTTTCTAGTTGTGTCCTACATTTGATATTGACATATGAGCCCATTGAGATCATCTATATTGTATCACATGTATAAAAAGCAGAGTGTGTTCAAGTGGGGAAGAGGCCACTGAAAACTAAAAATCTGTTGATATTGAGTCAATTCTAATTCATAGAAACCATATAGAACTGAGATGAATTGCTTCCATAAGATTTCAAAGTTGTAATATTGACACAGAAACAAGCTCCCACATCTTTCTCCCTGAAAGCAGCTATTGCATTCAAATCAGTGACTTTTTCAGTTAGAAATGGAGCACTTAACCACCATATGCAGAAATTGTAGAATGGATAGATAGTAAATTGAGAGAAAGACTATTATTATTTTTAGGAAAATAGGAACATATAAAGATTTAGGTAAAGACACTACATGGCCACTAAAGATATGGGTGCTATAACATTGTGATGAATAAATCAGGCAGTGCCTCACAATCAGAAAAATTGAGGTCTTAAAGGCTTGTCTTTAAACAAGCAGCCATCTAAGTGAGATGTCACCTAAGTCTACATTAGCTTGTGTGATCAAGGTTTGTAAATAGTAAAATCCAAGATCAGAGGAGGGAACTGTATTAGGGCTTACTCTCTGAGTACTTGGTTTGTGGAAAGCTATGGATGGTAGTGAAAGCCATTGGCAGAGTCATCACTCTGGTGAATTCCTCTGACTGTTAACTAGGGATATGAATTGTCTTGCCCCCAAATGGAGTATATTGGAAAGTGTATTACCACAGATATAGAAAGGTTAAAATTAAACATTATCATTTGTTTCCCCCTTTGACCCATTTTTATTTGTTCTAGTTGCTCTTATGCTTCGTTTTTGATTAAGAACTGTCTGTGTTTTATTTTGCTATAGATTTAAAAAATCATTTTCTTTTTATGTAATTAAGTATAGGTAATCCATAGAGAAAGTAACTAGAGTAATAGTTCTGTGGGGTTGTGACAGGGGATGTTGGGGAAGAATGAGGAGTTAATAATACTGTAGACTATAATGGAAACAAATGTTCTAGAATTGATTATGGTGATAATTTCAGATCTTTTAAAATATATTTAAGCCATTTAAATGTATGGTATATGCCAATAAAGCTGTTTAAAACATGTAAATAGAAAGAGAATAGCAAAAACTAGGTAAAATTAGATCAAGATGTGTGGTAATTATTAGAGTTCAAGGTAACAGATGGCAAATGTTTGGTTGGTTATGTGTTGGATTTTTTTTATGTGTTGGATTTTTAGGGCTGTTATTCAACTACTAAAATGGCATTGTCCAAAATGTGTTTAAGTTCTATACAATACAAGGTTATGGAATTGCTGAGACTATTTATGAGGTATAGTCAATTAATAAGGCCCATCTAGTCATAATTCCTTATGTAATGTTTTATAATTCTGTACCCTATGCCTATTACTATAATCTTATTTTGGAGTGAGTTTCCTGCTATACTAATGGGTAGGATTAGTGTGGGATTAGGGTCCACATTTATTAGAAAGTCTAAGCCAAGTCACAATCTTTGTTTCCTTGGGGTACATTCTGCTAAAACAAATCAGAACAAAAAACAAAAAAAAAAACACTTACATCAAAGTCATTCCTCTGTGTATGTGAGCCATTGGACACAAGAAAGAACTCCCAGGACCATGGGAAGAGAACATTCTGTCTAAAGCAGCAGAGACTGAGACCAGAAACAACCAGAGACTGTCACATGGAGACTGTGGGAGAGATCAAGAGCTGCAGAGTGGAGACCATGGGACTCTCAGGAGGAAGTGACTGAGAGACTGGTTGCTGGTTGAGTGGATGTGCTGTTGTAGACCAGCACTATATATTTTTACTGTTTACTGATGTTGACATATGATTAAATTCCCTAATAAGCCCATTAAGTTCCCTAATAAGCCCATATAGTTGTGAATATTGTCTGTGAGTACTTTGTGGCCATTGCAATGAATTATTGAATGAATCATAGTAATGCAGTGCTCTGGGAGGAACAGTTGATTTGAAAATAGGAGTGTGGAGCATGTTTGATCCCTGCCTTTGGGCAATAGGAATGCCAAATATGGCCTCCCATTCCCTTTACTGAAATTTCCTACATTTTGTATTTCTTTAAGTAGCCTTAAACAGGAAGGCTACTTCCCTTCTCATTGAAATAACCTGATTGTGTCTTTGATCCTTAAAAATAGAGGGATTAAACAAGCACACTTAGAAGATCAACTCCCATCCTTTTTGCTTCCCCCCAAACCCTTCCCTTCCCTTGGACCCAACTTAGCACTCTTTGACTACTTCCAAATTGGAAAATTCCTATAGCACTGACAGACTTTACTGACCCTTTGCCGTTAATTTAACCTATTTGTTTTGACATTAAAGAATTCCTGGAAGGAACCCTTGTTTATGGACACCGGTTTATCAAAGTCACTGAATATATTTGACTACCCTAAATCTCTGCAGATGTATAAATATGTAACTTGCACATATACTATGGATAGTATTCTGCTGTATATCATTTAAATTAGTGAGATAATACTGAGATCAATCTCATATGGCCCTCAAATTAGTCCTGATGTTGCATAAATTGTATCAAGAAACAAAATTTACTTGTAAAGTCATACTCTAAATACCAGAAAGTCGAGTAATCTGTTCTCAAAGGGTTTTGTTGTGGTCTTTAATAAATAACCATTAAAGATTTTGTCCACTTTGCCCATTAAGATGGACTTCACTCATGGTGGCATAAGGGCATACTGACAGTTGGGAGTTCCTGACTGGCAAGAGTAATAAAAACGATGTAATTGTTATTGCTAGGTTCCAATGAGTTGGTTCCAAGCCATAGCAAACATATGTACAACAAAATCAAATACTGCCTGGTCTGTGTCATCCTCACAATTGTTCCTATACCTGAGCCTATTGCTGCAATCCTTATGTCAGTCCGTCTCATTGAAGGTCTTCCCCTCTTTTTTTGTCCCTCTACTTTACTAAGCATGATGACCTTCTCCAGAGATTTGTCTCTTCTTACAATCTGCCCAAAGTATGTGAGACCAAAGTATATGAGACTAAGTCTCGTTATTCTTGCCTGTAAGGAGCACTCTGCCTGGACAGATAACTCAACCTTGAGAATTCCAAGAGAATTTTATTCAACACTCATCACCAGAACCACAACTCCAACACATTGATTTTTCTACGGTCTTCCTTAGTAAATGTCCAACATTCACATGCATATGAGGCAATTGAAAATTCCATGACTTGGGTTAGGGTTAGGCTCAATTTATTCCTCAAAGTAAAATCTTTGCTCTTCGCCATTTCAAAGAAATCTTGTGCAACAGATGTACCTAATTTAGTGTGTTGTTTGATCTCTTTACTGCTTCTTCCAAGAGCATTGATTGTGAATCCAAGCCAAATTCCTCTACAACTTCAAACTTTTCTCCTATTGTCATGATGTTACCTATCGTTCAAGCTGTGAGAATTTTGGTTTTCTTTACATTGGGTTATAATCCATATTGAAACCTGTAATCCTTGATTTTGTTTAGCGAGTAAAACTTGCTAAGACTCCCTCATTTTCACCATGCAAGGTTGAGTTATCTGCATATCACAGGTTGTTAGTAAGTCTCCCATCCAATCCTGTCACATTCTTTTTCATATAACCCAGATGCTCTGATGCTTGACTCAGCATACCAATCAAATAAATGCAATGAGAGGGTACAACTCTCATGCACATGTTTCTTAATTTTGAACCATGCGTAGTCCCTTGCTCTGTCTCTTGATCCATGTACAAATTCCAATTCTTCTCAAGGCTATCCATAGTTTGTTAGGATCCCATTGTTGAATATGTTACCATAGTCAATAAAGCACAGTAAATACATTTCTGGTATTCTTTATTTTAGTCAAGATCCATCTGGTATAAACAATGATATTCCTGTTCTATTCTCCTTTCAGAATGCTGCTTGAACCTGCTGCAGCCATTGCTGTATGATCTTAAGCAACATTCACTTTTATGTGATATTGATGATATTGTTCTGTACTTTTAGCATCTTTGGTTACCTTTCTTTGTAATGGGTATAAATATGACTATCTTCCATTCAGTTTGTTAAATAGCTGTCTTCCAATTTTTCATGTATTATGTTCTGATGTCTTCCCACAGACCATCATGTCTTATGTCTTTAGTGTTCAATATATCAAATCTGTTTTTGAGATATTTTCAAAATTCAGGTGTTATATGCCTAAAGTAATATTTGGGCTCTTTCGGGCTTGCTTTTATTTTTTTTCAGCTTCAACTTGAACTCATATATAAGCAATTGATAGTCTGTTTCAGTGTCTGCTCCTAGTTTGGTACTATATTTATCTTCTCCATAATCTTTTTTTGCAGATATGTTCAATTTAATTTCTTTGTATTCTACCTGGAGCTCATGTATATAGTTGCTGTTTGTGTTGTTTAAAAAAATATTGACTATGCACAAGTCATAAGTCTTGACAAATTCTGTAAAGAGGTCTCCAGATTAATTTCTCTCACTGAGACCCTTCTTTCTGGCTACCTATTTTTCTGCAGTAGTATTTCCAAAATGTAATTGCATGTTTGATAAATTTCTGAAGACGGTAGGATTCCTCAATTTCTTCATCACTATCTTTCATAATTGGTGCATAAGTTTGCATAATAATTGTATTTATTGGATTTTCTTGAAGGGGATAGATATAATCCTATCACAAACAGCATTGTACCTGGAGATAGATCTTGAAATATCCTTTTTGACAATGAATTCAATTGCATTTCTCTTGATTATGTACTTTCATAGTAAACCAAATGATTTTCTGATTCAAAAGGGTCGTTATCAGCCCATTTTAGCTCATAACAACTAGGCTAAATGATTTTATAAATTCCATTTCATTTTAATGACTTTCAATTTTCCTATTTTTATATTTCTTACATTCCAAGTTCTGCTTATTAATTTATGGTCACAGCCGACTCCTCAGTTCTTGTCCAAAAAAAAAATGCACTCTTCTGTGAGGTAAGCGCTGAAAGAATCAATTAGCTGTTACAGTAATGTCCTGATGAACCAAGCTGTTTCTTTTAAAAAAAATTGTTTTTGGCTTTTTGGGCATCACTGCCCTGAATCAAGGTGTTTCTAAGCTAATGTATGATCCTTTCTATTCCTTGATCTTTAGGTATTTTTGAATGCCAGACTTTTGATGAGTTTGTTTGAAAATGTCTGGATTAGCTATTCTGAGAGGGTGGCGGCCCTTTTATAATGTTTGAAAAAATGTTGAAATGTGATGATATCTTTCTCATGAAGGTAGATTATATATTTTCTTGGCATGAAAATGATAATGAATTTGTCCTAGAAAGATTTTACCTTACTGTCCCTTACTATCTCAGTACAGATGGAAATTCAAAAAAATCCAAACTGACAGCCGTCTAGTCAATTCCAGGTTTTTCTAAATACCTTCTAGATATGTGTTTGATAAACCAGGAAACATGGAATTGCACCTATCCTAAATTCATTGAAGGTGGCATAAACAAGAGTAGTCTTTGGTAAAAGGAGACAACCATGTTGCAGACTTTGTTAATAGCTCTTTATGGCAGCCTTTCAATTCATAAGGTTTTCAGTGGCTAATTCCTTAGAAGTGGAAAGCCTATTCTTTCTTCCTAGTTTGTTATTAGTGTGGAACTTGTGCTGAAACCTTTTCACTTTGAGTGATTTTGATGGTATTTGAAATACCAGTGACATACTGCTCACGACCACAGCAGCACACAAGCTATCACAATACAACAAATGGGTTGGCATTGACTGGATGATGCCTAACCACAAAAGAGGTAAGTTTGGATGCCAATATATTGGCATTCAGAAAACTATTGAGAACTAGAATAAATAATTATTTTTTCTGGTTAAAAAAATGGAATTTAGGAAGGGAGGGATGGAAACAAGAAATACTGAATGCCTTCTCAATTCCAGGTATTATATTGTGTGCTTTCTTTATTATAAAGGAAAACCTTGCAAGCTAAGAACTATCCAGTATTCGTTCTCATACTCTTCCTGTTTTTGAGTTGATTCTCATTCATAGTTATTCTATAGCGCAGGGTCAAACTGTACCTATGAGTTTCTGAGACTGTACATTTTTACAGAAATACAAATCCTCATCATTCACCTGAGTAAGGGAGGCTGGTTTTGAATCAATTTGGTTCATATCCCAACATGTAAGCCACTATGCCATGAGGGCACATCAGTAGAGACACAGAGGGTTTAAAGATTTTTCAAGATCATAGCATGTCCAAAAATGACAGATCTGAAAGTAGAAGTCATATTTATTTTACCCTAGAGCTGACATTTTTAACTATAAAAGCAATTTTTTAAAATGCATGTCACCTTTAGGCCTTACATACTTATGAACCCATTTGATTGACTTAGTTATAGGTAGCTAGCACTCATGGAGCACGGGGTTCCAGGTAGCATAAGTGACTAGTGTCTGACTACTATCTTTAAAGTTGACTATTTGAATCCATCCAGTGGCACCAGACAAGAAAGACCTAGTTACCTGCTTCTGTAAAACTGGCTTTTGGTGTTGACTGACTTCCCTGACTCATGGCGACCCCATGTGATTCAGAGTAGAATTGCATCACAGAGCTCGCTTGTCTGTAGCTTTTATGCAGGCAAATTTCCAGGCAATTCTTTATTGAGTGCTTTAGAATGCCCCCCCCACCGGTAAGCAATCAATCACAAAGTCATCCAGACTTCTTAAAAGAGGACATGGGTTGGAAGCCACTGGTTGGCTATGGGGGCTTGGTTTTTTCGTTCTTTTTTTTCCCACCTAGGAGGGCCTTCAATTAATGATATACATGGCAGGAAAGTTTTAAAGGGGTGCTTGGAGGAAGGAAAGGATAGTCCAGAGCTAGAATTTGAACATGATTTATCGAACTGATATATTAGGAAATTAAGATAAATTACATTATTTAACTTCTGCAAAGGTAACAAGCCTAACCTTAACAAATAGTTCACCGTCTATTTGTAGGTCTTATAGCCCTATCTGCTAAGAGTTCAAACAAACTGTTGCAATGATATTTTAGTCATATCATAACTGCTCTCCTGGCAAGCAGTTATATAATATTGTTTAGTGCTGACAAGATTCTAATATGTTAAGGATACTAGTCATTTGTAACTTTTAGACTCATTGTATTCTATTAATATTCACAAAGACAATTCTGTGGTATGGCAGGACTAAATGGTTGGGAATTTGATATTCCATGGGCAGTAACATTTGCTAGAGTTGACTTTCAACTGACCCAAAGAACATATCTTTGTTAGTCCTTACTGGCACTGTCTACCTAGTCTGTTGATTTAATTCTTTTGTTGGCATAAAGAGCACCATTATCTATCCTAGCTTAGCACAAGTACTTAATGCCTCTCTCTCCTCACTGTCCCTTCTTACCTTTAGGTTGACTTCCTCAGTAATTGTTAGAACATTAAAGTTTAGCTTCTAGTTATTGACCACATAATCTTCTATCATTAGAAACTTTAGAAATTATGGACAAACATAATACTTTATGCAAAAATGGAAAATTAAAACCAAGAGATAGGATATTATCTGTCCAGAGTCATTCAGCTAGTTAAAAAATGAATGCTAAACTCAGAAATCTGCTAATCTCTAATTCAATTCTGATAATCTATGTATCTTTAAAAAAATTCCAGGAATAGCAACAGAAATCCCAGTTCTTCCATATTTATTATATTATTAATATTATTTTAGAAAGATATTCAGCTATTGAAAGACTGGCTTCAATTGTCTATAATAATTGTTGCTGTTTAACTAACTTGATTTGGGAATGAATCCCTTAACTGGAGAGTTGAGGGAAGAAGGCGCACAGGGGAAGAGCAAATAGTTTTAAAAGGTTCTCTGTTACCACAAATTGCATCTGCCTCACAGTTTCTGCAGTCACCATTCCTTTATGTCTAGCTAAAATGTCAATGGCAGCTCAAAGTCTCACAATTTTCCAATCCCTTAGGACTAGATTTCTTAAGTGGCAACATGGGCAATTGAAACAATTCCTTTTCATAATCAACATCTCAAATTACAAATAATGTATGAGGCTTAAATATCCCCCTATCCCAATCTTTGATTTTTTTTTTGAAAAGGCTAGCAAAGGTTTTCCAAAATTATGTTGCTGAAATATTCATGCTTGGTCTATGGGACTGAAGGACACATTTATAAGACAGAGGTCTCTCTAACATAAACAGGAGGCTTTGGACCCAGCTGGTGTTTGACAGTGGGGATATTTATCTTCAGCAAGCCTTTTGTTGAGGGATTTCTTTCTTCACAAAAGCCCCCTTTTAGTATTCACTTGTAGAATTAATTAACTCATTTGAATCTGGAACGTTGCTTATTACAAACTGATATTTTAAGAGAAATAAATGATAGGAACACATCAGACAATAAAACCAGATGAGAATAGTGTTTACTTGGCAAAATCGGATGGAGTGTCGTTTGAAAGTGAAAAGTGTGAAACGAACTTTTGGGAAAAAGTAGTGTTATTCCTCTGGAAGTCCTGATAGATATCAAAGTTAATTAGTGGTTACAAGGATGGGAGGAAGCGAGGAAAGTGAGAGTCATTGCTTAGGGCCATTGAATGTTTGTTTAAGGTGATGAAAAATTTGGCAACAGATATTGGTAATAGGTACACAACATGATTGATACAGTTGGTGTCACTGAATTGTGGCTGCGGAAGATGTTACCTTGGTACAGGTGCAAATATTTTTTTTTATAACTTAAGAAGTTATTACATAGAAAAATATAAGCATTTTTTCCTTCATTACTCAATCGTGTCATATAAATAAAGAATTTTAAGTATATAGCAGAATTTAATTCTGGGTAGACCCAGGTCTTTGGAAAGATGAATTTTTGAGACCATGGAAATAAGAGGTCTGAAACTAAATTCTCGTTTGTAAACTCACCTCTGTTTTAGAGTAAGCAACATTTAGATCAAAAGGGTAGCAATTACTCAAGGGGAAAGGATTAGGAAAGGAGGAATTGAAACAGAAAACACAAAGAAAAAGTGGGTAAAGGATGGCATATTGAGGGGGTTGCAAAAGATGAGTCGAGGCAACTGAGTAGAAGTTGTTCAATGCAAAACTGAAGATCATCTCTGTAAACCTTTACCTAATTCATAATAAAAAAGGAAGCAAAAACACCAATATGTACTTTTCACCTAAATCACAATAAAAATACTTAAAAGGGGGGAAGAAAATATATTCAGTAGAGTTTTACTTCAGCACAGAAAATGATCTTTCATTAAATTGTCTCAATATCTATTGTTCCTACTTTAGAGAAAGGGCAAATGAATCTGTGAACCCTTAATCTTTTTCTCCCATACCTGTTCTTTGGCTTTGCTCTGTCCTGCTTTGTAACATAGGGATGCACAGCTTTGTAAGTTACTTTTTTCAGACTCCAGTGATCCCTAGCTCTGGCCATATTCAATCAAAGGTAGTTGCACATAGATAGGAAGTTCGGTTGTAGAAGGGAGAGATCACGTAGATCTTATTACCCTTCCCTAATTTGGGACAGCATCTTTAGAAGCTACTGCCTTCCTTCTAGCTTTTTCTGAATGCCTCTGCCCTCTGGACTCTGAGAATACTACCTACAGCCCTAGTTGCCTCTCCTTTGGCTCTTGCTAATCTCTGAGTGGCCCCCTGTCTTTGATTTGACTCTTCAGATCCTCCATTACCTGTACTATACATTTTCTGCCTCACATATTGGCTAATTCTAGTGTTGTTTATTGTGTGCCATTGAGTAGATTCTGACTCATGGACACTACAGTGACATTATAGCATTACCTCATGGCTGCTCTTGTTAAAGGGTTGCCAGCTTTTTTCTCCCATGGAATCTCCAGCTAATTTTGAACTGCTGATGTTTGAATTCACAGCTAAGTGCTTCACCATTGCACCATCTGAGCTCCTCGTTGAGCCCTGAATGATGCACTTAGGATACATCGGGTGCTTAGAAGGAGATTTAGGACACACAAAAGTGCACTATTGCCTCTAGGCTTGAAATTAATACCGACTCATGATCTTTCTGTCTGCCTATCTCTCAATAAGACTTTGAAAAATCTATGGATAAAGAAACTATTTGAAATACTAAAAAGCATTTATACTTTTTGAGTAGTCTCCATTTTACCCAATGTACAACAGAATGAAACATTACCCCATCCTATACCTTCTTTACCAAGGTTACATTTGAGCCCAGAGTTGCAGCCCTTATGTCAATCCATCTATTTTCACTGAGTCTCCACTCTACCAAGCATGTTGTCCTTTTCAAGTGGTTGGTCCCTCCCAAGAACATGACCAAAGTACATGAGATGAAATCTCACCATCTTCCCTTCTAAGAAGCCTTCTGGCTAGTATTCTTCTATGATAGATTTGTTTGTTCTTGTGGAAGTCCATAGTATTTTCAGGATTCTTTGCTAACACCAGCATTCAAATCCTACTTTATAAAAGTTCCGAATGACAGGTGCCATGCATTGAGGGATTCAATAGGCCTTTCACCATTGCCTAGTGCAATGGGAGCTTGTAGTTATTTTACTTTTAAAAATTTCTCAATGTCCCACTGCTCCTTGGACAAAATAGCCATCCTTTGTATTTTTATAGTTTTGTTGCTATGTTCAGTTAAGCAGTTCCTGAGTAGTGTGAATTATTAACCTGCTCAGTGGCTAACTGAAAAGTTGGAGGTTGGAGGTTTGCCACTCAGAGGCACCTTGGAAGGAAAACTTGGCAATATGCTTCCAAAAATCAGCTAGTGAAAATTCTGTGGAGCACATTTATACTCTGACACATGCAGTGTCTCTATGAGTCTGAATTAAATCAATATATATCCTCCTTTACAGCTTGCAATATGCAGATGACACAGCCTTGCTTACTGAGAAAGAAGAGGATTTAATGCACTTATTGATGAACATCAAAAAACTACAGTTTTCAGTATGGTGTTCACTGCAGTATAAATGAAACTAAAGTCCTTACATCTGGACCAATAAACATATTAATAAATGTAGACGATATTAAAATTGTCCAAAGATTTTATTTTTTATTTTTTTTTTCGGTCCAAAATCAACACAGAAACTGTAAACAAGAAATCAAGCATTGTACTGCCCTGGGAAAATCTGTTGCTAAAGACTCTTTCAAATGTTAAAAAACCACTTAGACCACTTTGAAGTTTAAGGTGCACTTAACTCCACAAATAGCATTTTGAATATGCATGTAAGAGCTGAACAATGGTTAAGGAAAACTGAAGAAAAATTGACGCAATTGTGGTTTTGGTGAAGAATGTTGGAAGAACCAGGGGTGGTCAAAAGAACAAAAAAGTCTGTAATGGAAGATAGACAGCCAAATTCCTCCTTGAAAGCAAGAATGATGAGACTTTATTTCTTGTACTTTGGATAAATTTTTGGCTGGGGGCGGGGAAGTGTAGTCTATTGAGAATGACATCATGCTTGGTAGAGGGTTAGCAAAAAGGAGGAAAAACTTCAATGAGATAGATTGATATTGTGGCTTGAATAATGGGCGCAAAAATAGCAATTGTGAGAATGGCCAAGGACCAGGCAGTTTTTAATTCTGTTTAATTCTAAACAGGTTTTCTATGAGATGGAAATAACTTGATAGAAGCTAAAACTAACTCTCTCAAATCAGATCAGTAGATGTACCCCCTTTCCTTCCTTTTTTGCTTTTTCTCTTATTTTTTTCCCTTTCTTTCCTTTTTGAGGCCTAGAATTCTTCAAATAAAACAGTGCTCGAAGTCAAAGTTGGTCAGGTTAGATTTGAGCTCTGTTCAAATGAAGGGCGAAAGAAGGAAGAGGATGGATGAAGAGAGGGAGAAAGAGAAAGGAAAAAAAGAAAGAAAAGGCAGTGGGGAACACAAGAAAGAGGGAAGACACAGAGAAGGAAGGGAAAGTATTTGAATGGATAAAGGGAAATATTCTGGTTGGTTTTACAGAACAAATTTCAGAATAAGAGGGTCTGAAATAATAAGACATGAAGGTGGTAATTGTTAGCTTGTCTTTATCAACTGTTCTCATTTATTCTTCATGGAACTAAGACAATTTTTGTAAATGGAGACACACACCTTCATCCTGATAATATAGTAGAGATCCATTCAAAGTCATGTGTCTTAGTTTATAAGTAGCTCTTTGCTTAACCCCATTTTGTATTTGGAATGATTTTGTTTGGGGGCTGTGGCAATTACATAATCTCTTCTCTGTTGATCAGGTCATAGCCATTGATGTCTCTTTGTGGGCATGGCCTCCTCGAGGGGATTCTGGGAACTCCTGTTTTCCTCCCTGGAGGCAGGACACACACACTCTTGGCTTCACATTCCTGTTGACAAGTGTCATGAAACTTGGCTTATGGCAGCCAGAGCCTTGGAGCTGGAAGAGCCACATAGAGCTGGGCCAGTGCTGCGAGGCTTCCATAAGACTTTTCACCCATTGATTTGTGATCTTCCTGCTTTCGGCATCATTTCATGTGCTGCGTGAGTTTGTAGAAGAATTTGTGGACTAGTATCAGACAAATGGGTTAATATTGGACTTATGGGCTAATATTGAACTTATGGACTTCATCTGGCCTGGGCTGTTTTTTTTTAATATTCAATTACTCTTGGATTTAAAATGCTCTCATACCCACATATGAGTACTTTTGGATTTAGTTCTCTAGTCAGCCCAGAATAGCACAGGGACTATTAGATGGGGGTACATACAATTATTTACTTCTATTTTATAAGCTAAAGGATTCAGGTGAATTATTAGTCTTGGAAAGAAGGCTGTCATCCCCTCGATGTTTTACACAAACTTTATCCAGGTAGTGTGAGAAGTCAATATTCTTTGTCTCGAATTCTCTCTGCACTTCCAATGTCTCCTTCTGTCCCTTTACCTTATTTATTTACCCTTACACAACAAAAACAATAGACACACACATTCTTCCTGGAATGCCAGAGACATCAAAACATTCATTCATGGAAATTGATCAGGCTCTAAGAACTTCAAAACTCGACCCTGTGATTAAACACCTGTTCTGTACGAGCAAGTGTACAGGCCTGTGAGGCAGAAAACTTGAGTTTAAGTTCTCCCAACTCTGCCCCTTACTAAACATGCAATGGTTGCGTAGTTAACCAACCTTTTAAGACTGGTTTCCTTCATCTTCCAAATAGTAATCATAAGTCTTTGAAGAACTGTTGGGAGGTTTAACTGCACTAGTATGCAAGACCTTAACTCAGTGTGTAGAACACAGTGGGATCTCAATTTTTGGGTCAGATTAATCTTTACTGGATCACAGAAAAGGAATCCCAACTGATTGCCAACAGGTACCAAACATCATACCAATGGGTTCCAGTGACATGAGATATGTATCTCCATATATGTACATTTATCCTCAACATGTGATTGTCACTCACTTCACATAATTATACCCTGTTGGTTTTACGTTCTTTGAGTCATTTAGTAAGGTATATGCACTATTTTTCAAACCTCCAAAAGTGGAGTAACTGATTTAACCTGAGAAAAACTCAAGTGAGCACTGTGCCTTTCTCCAAGACAGTATGTTATACATGTCTTTAAAACACAAAAACAAAACCCCATGGCCATTGAGTTGGTGCTGATTCATAACAACTCGATAGGACAGGATAGGACTAACCCTATGTGTTTCAGAGACTGTAAATCTTTTCAGGAGTAGAATGCTTTGTGTTTCTTCTGGTGGTTTTGAACAGCTAAACTTGTAGTTAGCAGCCCAATATGTAGTCACTGCACCATCCACCAAGACTCCATATACATGTCTATAGCTTAGGATACATAATAGCCTAACCCTGAAAAAACAAAATAAGTGTTCAAGTTCAAGTTTCCCTTTATTGGGCCCCATGCAAAACCAGACAAATAGTTACATCCCTCATTTTCATGGACAATTGTTTGCCATGTGTCCTCTATGCTTACCCACAAGTGTGTCTTTTCGGTCAGCGTTAGTTAGGCAGAATGTACAAGATAACCTATTCCAGTCCTTCCATGGATGTTGTGTTATTCTGTGTTGACTAGAGAAACAAATTCGTAGACACTCACATGTGTATAAGAGTTTTATATTTAAGAGCAATTGTTTATTGAGTACACATCCCAGCCCAGTCCATTATCAAGTCCATAAATCAAATATTGGCCCATATGACTGATCCTAATCTATAAATTCCTCTTCAGACTCAAAAAACACATACAATGATACTGAATGCAGGAAGATCACAGACCAGTGTGTGGAAAGTCTTGTGGATCCACTGGCGGTAGAAGAAACTCAGTGGTGGCAGGGGTCTCTATGTGACTCCTCTGGTTCCAGAGGTCTGGCTGAATCAGTGTACCTGTATCATGCTTGTCATCAGCAATATCTCATAGGTAGTGAGCATGTGTCCCTCCATTAATGAGATATTTATCTCCTTAGCACCTCCAGATTAAGTCATCAAGGTGCGACCTGGTTGACAGCTAAATTCTCCCCCTTCACACTCCCCCCCCTTCACTCTTAAGTCTCAAATTGACAACGAGTTATGTAACTGTCACAGATTTTTTTCTTCATTTTTTTCTTCTTTTGAGATCTGTTTCTAAATTTTGGAAGAACTGGAAGGTCTTAGAATAATTGTTTCAGGTTTTTCCACCACAAAGATCTTCAATAATAAAAAATGTTTTACAGGATCATCATAGAGATAATTAAAAATACAAATGAAAATACGTAACATATTAGAAGATGCTACGTGCATATGACATTAGGAGAGACAGCAACTGTTCTGAAAATGGCAAGTGTAGCTGGATTTTAGAACCCTTTGCTTTCTTCTGTATACCCTCCTGATTTCCTTCTCTTCTTGTTTTCTCGCATAACTAAGATTTGTCAAGGGTTGGATGGAAGTTAAGAAAAACAGAATGATGCTAACCACAACTCACACTACTCACATAGTTCCATTTTGAATGGATGTTCCTATGGTTCTGGCACCCATGCCACCACAATCTCCCAAACTGATCCTTAGGCAACTCAAGTATGTCCAGATATTAATTTCTGGAACCTGAGAATGTTACCTTATGTGGCAAAAGAGACTTTGCAAAGTGATCCAGTTAAAGGCTTTGAGATTGAAAGAGTATATTGGATTAGTCTTCTGAGCTCAATGTAATACGAATACTAGTAAGAGGGGTGAAGGAGGGGCCAGAGACACGCAGAAAGCCATGTAAAGATGGAAGGAGTGAGATTTGATGAAACTATGCTGCTGGCATAGGCTGGCACAAACTGGATAAAGATGGCACGAGTCAAAGAAGTTAAGGAATGTAACTCCAAACCAAGCTAAACCAAACCCATTTCTGTTGAATTAATAGGGACTCATAGAAGTATGGTGACTACATGTTCGGCTGTGCTCTGCAGGGTCAGCACTTTGAAACCACCAGTCAACCACTTTGTGGGAGAAAGACGGCTCTCCTGTAAACTGTCCGATAAATCTCACTGTGCCTCAGCATTGACTCAGTGGCTGTGAGTTTTGTTTTGAAGTTTTGTAGCGACCCTATACAATGGAATAGACCTTCGAAGTGAAGTGACCAAGGTTGTAACCCCTGATGTCCTAGGGGCTAAGGTCAGTGATTTCAAACCAGCCACCAACACGTGGGGAAAAGACCCTGCTTTCCACTCCCACAGAGAGGAAACTCACGGGGGCAGTTCTATTTTAATGTTTTACAGAAGCAGTCTGTTTTACACAGGGGGTGACTGGGGACTCCAGCTGCTGCCTTTTTTTGGTGAGCGGCTATCAGGTAGCTTCTGCACTACCAGAGACTCCTCAGTGCAACCCTCAAAACAAACAAACAAACAAACAAAAACTTCCATGTGGTCCTCAATCCTAGAAAAGGAAGTAAACATTCCATAATAGCCCTTCTGGACCATGGCCCTGCAGATACCTTTGTTGTGGTCCAATGATACCCTTTTGGAACTTCTGACCTGCAGAATTGTAAGAAAATAAATATCTTGTTTCAAGTCACTGAGTTTATGGAGTTTTGTTTCAGTGGCAATATAATTAATACGTTTCCAAATTCACTTCCATTGAGTTGATGCTAACTCACAGAACACCCTCCCCCCCAACATGGGTTTCTGAGACTGTTTGCTGGAGTAGAATGGCCAGTCTTTCTCCCTCAGAGCTGCTGCTGGTTTCCAACTGTCAACCATGTGCATCACACGCCAAGGAATCCCATCATCACCAGGGCCCTAATACGTTAGGAGTAGCAATTAAGCAGAATTCTTATATTGTGGGAATGGTTGCGTTGACAGTTCTTTACATCTGCAATACCCATCTTAACGTAAATCTTCATGTTGTAACTATAGTTCAAAGCCAGATGCATACACAATACCGGAATATCTGATTTTGCATGGAAAATTCTGTAAACTTTTCTGCGACTTGTTTATTGGGCTGCTTATTTCTAGCATCTTTTCTCTTGTTGGTGTTCTTGATTCTTTACTGATTTTTCATCTAAAACTCAGTATCCAATTCAGCTTTCTTTGGTGACCTTTGCTAACACCTTAGATACTGGTCCTGGTGTCACCCAGTGTCACTGGCCTTTGTAACATGTTCTGAATAAGTGCTGCTATTGATTCTCAGATAATAGCTTCTCCAATCCTGACACATAGCAATTTTGCTCAGGGTTACTCTGCGTTTGAAAGACATTGTTTTGCTTTGGAATGTTTGTAGATTTGTGTGCATAATGGTGCCACTCATGTGTGGAGTGTTTAAGGCAGAGAAAGCAACTTTGAATTATGTTGCTTTAAATGTCACATCCTGAAGCAAGTAGGATGGGACAGGGGAACTTCCCAAATGGTGCATGTGATAGGTAGGTTTTTTGTGCCAACCTGACCAATAAGAACATGTAGGATTCATAAGGTCACAGTTTGTTTAGAGGGCAAAGAAATAAATGGCTCAGAGAGCCCTCCCTCCTTCACTGTCTCTGATTGGACAAGTGTGCAGCTAGCTGCCTTAGATAGTTTCTGCCTCAATGACACTATCTGTTGGACACCTAACCCATAGATTGTGTTGCTAGAGCTTGAGATTCCTTTGAGATCTGCTTCACCACATTGCTGGTATATACATTGCTCGATCTTGGGACAGTGATATCCTGTCATTTGGCTAACTGCTTGTGGCCTGCCCTGCTGTTTGCTGCCTCTGACCAGACTGCCTTCATTGCTCTGTAGAAGACTCAGCTGTCTGCTTCCTTGACCTTGGATGGAGTAGCCCTCATGAGTTGAAAGACTTCCAGCATATTAACTGCTTCACGGAAGTGAGTTGAACTGAGCCCTCTGTACTGCTGTGTGGACTAGTTAGCAGTTATATTCCCTTGTGTTGTATATATCTATATCTATATATCTATAAGTCTCTTGGTTTCATTCCCTAGAGAGCCCTTTCTACTAAAATTGGTACCAGGAGTGGTTCTAGAGAAACAAGATCACAAATATGGGCTTCTCAATTTGGTTTTACAGCCAGATTATGCTTAATGGCCCTGATAATGCTATCTCTATCCCTAAAGGCATGGATAAGTCTGACATCCTTATTAGAGTAGGTGGTGTTAATCCATGTTGTGAAGTGGCAAAGTCAATACCTGCAAAATCACCAAGCATAGCTGCAGTGTTGGTGAGAGGAGAGGCTCTGGGTGATCGTGTGTTTGATATTTTCCAGCAGTTTTGTCAGGATGAAAAGTGTAGGGGAGCTGGTTGTCTGGTCCTCCGTACCATAGAAATTGTGATTAAGGAAAGGGATACTCTTAGAACCTCAGAAGCATCTCTCAAGTGCCAAATAACAGACCTAAATGCTTCTGCATGTACTATGAAGGAGAGTCTTTGCTCCTCTATTAATAGTGCTGACATTGCCGAAAACCAAATCCAGACTCTCATCATATGAGTAGCAGAATTACAGCATCTGATATTAAAGTAAGAGCATTAATCAGAAAGGATTGGGACCTGAAACATGGCATGGGAACATACGGGATGATAACCCAGAAGAGGATATTGAGACAGTAGGGATAAATGAGCCACCCCAGCAAATAGATTCATCCCTCCCATCTGAGGGGATTAATCTACTATCAGTTAAACAACCCACACCTGAGCAGATTGACTAACCTGCTCAAACTGATATTCCAGGTAGGGTTGCATCTGTAGCATTGCCTGGTGAAGATGCCTTACAAGATACATCTGAGAGCACCCAGGAAACCCCTCCCCCAATTATTTCCTCTAGACCTGTAACTAGAATTAACTGTCAGAAAGTTCCTAAAGGTGAGGTTAAGATGATGACTCAGGGAGAAGTGCACTATACTCTTAAAGATCTGCTCGAGTGTTCTATTATCTTTAAGCAGAAGACTGGGAGATCCCTGGGAATGGTTACTAAGGGTGTCGGGACACTGGTGCAAGGAATGTAACATTAGATCAGTCTGAATTTCTTGAGATGGGGACCCTAAGCATAGATTCTTCCTTCAATGTCTCAGCAAGAGAGATTAAGAGAGGAGCTAATTCCTGCCATCCTCTGCTGAAAATGACTCCTCTTTTGAGAAACAGCTGTTGGCCTGTTATTGGGCCTTAGCAGAGACTGAACACCTCACAGTGGGCCACAAAGTCACCATGAGGCCTGAACTGCTCATCCTGAACTCAGTGTTGTCTGATACACAGAGTCATAAAGTTGGATGTGTGCAGCAACACTCCATTGTTAAATGGAAGTGGTATATATGAGATTGGGCCAGAGCTGAACCTGAAGGTATAAGTAAGCTGCATGAAAAAGTGGCCCAAATGCCCAGTCTCCACTCCTGTCACAGTACCTTCTCTCTCCCAGTCTACACACATGGCCTACTAGGGTGTTCCTTCTAATAATTTAACTGAAGAACAGAAAAGTCATGCTTGGTTCACAGATGGCTCTGTATGGTATGCAGGTGCCACTCATAAGTGGACAGCAGCAACACTACGGCCCCTTTCTGGGGTCTCCATAAAGGACAGTGATGAAGGGAAATCCTCCCAATGGGCAGAACTTTGAGCAGTGCACCTGGACATTCAGTTTGCGTGTAAGGAGAAATGGCCAGATGTTAGACTATGTACTGATTCATGGGCTATGGCAAATGACTTAGAATTGGAAGGGACATGTTTAAAAAATTTGATCTGTAGATAGACCATGGGGAATGGACCAAGAAAGTAAAGATAATCATGTTTCACGAAAACACTCATCAAAATTTCCCTCTGAAGAGGAGGACTTTAATAATCAAGTGGATAAGATGACATGCACTGTGGATACTTGTCTTTCTCTTTCCTCTACCACTCCTGCTATCGCACAATGGGTACATAAACAAAGTGGACATGGTTGCAGGGATGGAGTTTATGCATGGGCACAGCTTAATGGAATTCCACTCATCAAGGCTGACTTGGCCGCTGCCACTGCTGAGAGCTCTATCTGCCAGCAGCAGAAACCAACATAAAGTCCAAGATATGGGAACATTTCTTGGGGAGATCAATCAGAAACCTTGTGGCAGGTTGATTACATAGGACCATTTCCCTCATGGAAGGGGCAGTGCTTTTGTTCTTACTGGAATAGACAGCAACTCTTGATTTGCCTTCCCTGCACACAATGTGTCTGTGAAAAATACCATTCATGGATTTATAGAATTCCTTATTCACAAGCATGTCATCCTATATAGCATTGCTTCAGATCAAGGAATTCTCTTCACAGTAAATGAAATGCAATAATGGGTCCATGCCTATGGTCTTATCATGTTTGTCATTATCTTACAGCAGCTGGATTGATAGAACAGTTGAATCACCTTCTAAGGACAGAATTACAGTGCCAGGTAGGTGGCAACAACTTTTAGGGCTGGGTCAATGTTCTCCAGGAGGCGGTATATCCTCTAAACCAGCAGCCAATATATGTGCTGAGTCTCCAATAGCAAGGATTCATGGATTTAGGAACCAAGGTGTGAAAACTGGCGAGGCATCACTCACTATTACCCCTATTGCACCACTTGCAGCATTTTTGTGTTCTGTTCCAGAAACCCTATGTGCTTCAGGTCTGGAGGTCCTGGTTCGAAAGGTAAGAACTCTCCCACCTGGAAACACAGCATGGATTCCCCCAACCTATCAGCTGAGAATGCCTCCTGGCCACTTTGGGCTTCTCATGCCTTTGGACAGGTTAGGAAGGGTGTCACTGTACTGAGTGGTGCGATTAATCCTGATTGTCAAGAAGAAATTGAACTGGAGCTACATAATGGAGGTAAAGAAGAATACGTCTGGAAACCAAGAGATCCTGTAGGTTGTCTCTTATTGTTAGCATTTCTTATAATTAAAGTAAATGGTAAACTACAGCAACCCAATTCTCATAAGATGTCTAGTGACCCAGACCCTTCAGGCATGAAGGTCTGGGTTACCCCACAGGCAAACCATCATGGCCAACTGAGGTGCTGGCCAGGAGAAAAGGTAATACAGAATGGAGAGTAGAAGAAGGTAGCTCTACCTATCAGTACGATCATGTGATCAATTGCAAAAGAGAGGTTTGTGGTTATCAGTTTATTTTCTTTATATGTGCTTATAAAATATCTTTCCTTTTTCATGTATAATGTACCAGATTCAATTAGATTCAGTGTGTTTTCATTTACATGTATGATAGATGTTTGATGTTAGCTATAAGTGTGATTTTCTTTTTTTTTGGGAGGGGGTGGGCATCATTGCCTCTGGTGGTTGTGGGCACTACCCAGTGCTGCTCCTGAGAGCCGCCACTGGATTTGAACCACCAAGCCTGCGGGACGCAGTCCCACACTCAACCACTTACGCCACCGGGCTCAGCCCTGTGATTTTCTTAATGTCTGGAAATTATATATGGCTAAAGAACAGTGTAAAGGTGTCAAGTTGGCAAGAGATGGACTGTGATAGGTAAATTTATTGTGCCTATCTGGCCAACAAAGACATGTAGGATTAACCTCACAGCTTAATTGGAAGGCAAAGAGATAAATTGCTCTGTGAGCCCAACCCCTCTCTCTCTTGCTCTCTGGTGATTGGATCAATGTGCAGCAGCCTTAGCTAGTTATCTGCCTCAACTTGTGAACTACATTTCTTGTGGTACACCCAACCATGGATCGTGCCTCTAGAGCTCGAATTTCATTCGAGATCTGCTGATGAATACATTGCTTGATCTTGGATATGTTGGATCCTGTCATCTGGCTAACTGTTTGTGATCTGTCCTGCTGTTTGTTGCGTCTGGCCTGGCTGTCTGGATAACTTCACGATAAATGGAGAAAAGTTTCAAGATGTCATGGATTTTGTCTTACTTGGATCCACAATCAGTGCACATAGAAGCAGCAGTCAAGCTTTGAAAAGATGCATTGCATTAGATAAATCTGCTGCACAAGACCTTTTTTGAGAATTGAAAAAACAAGAATGCTAGCTTGAGGTTTAAGACAACCTGACCCAAGACATAGTATTTTCCATTGCATCTGAAGCATATGAAATTTGGACATTGAAGAAGGAAGACTGTACAAGAACCAATGAAGTTGAATTGTGGAGCTGGAAAAAATATTGACAGTATCGTGGATTGCAAAAAGAGTCTAAACTTCTCTGTATTGGAAGAAGCAAGACCAGAGTACTCCTTAGAGGCAAGGATGCCAAGACTTCTTCATCTTGCATCCTTTGGACATATTGTCAGGAGAGACCAGTCCTTCGAGAAGAACATCATGTTTGATGAAGTGGGTGTGGAAGCAAGGAGAGGACGTCCCCCAACCTGACAGGCAGACAGTGACTGCATCAGAGGGCTCAAGCATAGGAGTAATTGCAAAGATGGTGCCGGAGCATGCAGTGTTTGGCTCAGTAGTGCCAAAGGCCCCGAGGAGTTGAAGGGGACTTGATGGCATCTAGCAACAATGACCCCTCATCTTGACAGGTTCTCATTTATGGGAAGCTAATATGCAAATATAATCGTTAGGGAAATTATTCATGAGAGGTTCTGAAATTTACGAAAGGTTTAATTTATGCTTTACTTAAACAACAAGGCCCCATAGTGGATTCAAAATGATTTGATTTTTCAGAAGATAATTTTATAGTTTTTAGGGGCATTTATGGTACTACATGATATAAGTTTTTGTTAACTCTCTAAATTCCATGGCTAATTGAATGGGTGATTTTTGAATTATCTTTCTCGAGCTGATGGTACATTTTTCTTTTTACACTTTATTGCATCTCAAGGAAATAAGGCATTTTGTAGTAATTCCATTCATTCTTACATTCCTTCCATGCTAAATTGTCAACCAGTCAGTTATCTACATGGATCTGACGCTAGTAGTCAGCTTCTTCAATTCTCTTTTCTTCTCTTCATGGATGCTCTCGTCTCTCGCTATGCTTTACATCATCAATGTGAAGATGGAGCAGGGTGGGGGAGCTGTTCATTCTAACTGTAGGATATATCCCTGTGAGAGGCTTTCGTCAGTTCCAGCCCTATTTTTTCCAGCTCAGACTCACTTCTCCTTATTGCCAGACTGAGTCTGACCTTTCCTCCCATTCTAATAATGGACCGTCTAATACCAAAAGCCAGTCTTAACTTGCATCTTGACTCTGATTACTGTCTTGCTCCCTATGCTTGCGGGCTTTTCTTGGGAACTTGCCCAACACACTCATTCCCTAGGGATGACTCTGTCTCCATTTGGTTTGCACTATTGCCCCTTCCCAAATACTCCCCGACTTCCAGCCGAGTATCTGGACCTTTCTAGCTACTAAGAGGTCAATAAGTTGTCAGCTGGGACTATCAAAATAATCATCCTTCCTTGAATATTCTGTTTTTACTTTTCATCTAAATAATCTGGAGAAGGTGGTTGCACAATATTCATTTCAATGTCCCCAGGACTCACCTCAGGGTTTTCCATGAGTTCAGTAAAGTTTAACAGGTAAGAAAATGAATCAATTAGTAGAGAAATACCATTCAGAACACAGCTATTATTTTTGCATTGGACCACCTGACACCAACTGATTATCTAGAACAGTGGTTCTCTACCATCCTAAAGTGTAACCCTTTAATATAGTTCCTCGTGTTGTGGTGATCCCCTCTACCATAAAATTATTTTCGTTGCTACTTCATAACTGTAATTTTGCTACTGTGAAGAATCAGGCGACCCCTGTGAAAGGGTCTTTCGATCCCTAACGTAGTTGCGACCCATAGGTTGAGAACCGCTGAAATAAAGTACCATAGTATACCATAGCACTATCACACCATAAAAGGGTAGTTACAAGATAATAGAGGAAACATTCTCTGCTGTCAGATTGGATTTTACCCCCTCCTCATCAGAAATTGGCTATAGCCCTTGAAATGTCTGCCTAACCTTAATTTGTAGATTACCCCCCCCTAGGTTCTAGCTTTACACAACCTATCCAGTGTCCTTAAGGGATTTGTTGAACAAATTTGGGGACAGTTGAAACTTCACAAGTGATGCAATACTATCACAAACAAAAACCTGTGATTGAATCGTACGGGGCTTTTGATATGATGTGATAAAATTTTAACCAAGCTGTTCCCAGAATAACTTATTAAGGACTTACTAATTTACTAATTCATACATATTTATAGAATACTTGTCTTTAACTCAAGTTCCAACAGTAAAGAGAGTACATAATGATTTTAGTATAATTCTAGGAAAGTTCATTTACAAAAGCACTAATTAAAAGTGCATGAACTCCTGTTTAATCATGACAAAGGGTTATAGTACTGGGTCTGGTGCCACCCGTATCCCCAACAGATGAAGAAGAAGAGTGTAATATGACCCCTGATGGATAGAGATGAGTTTAGATGGTCATTGTGAAAGGAGCAATGACCTTCTGCCAAGGGACAAAACCAGTCCCAAATGCCCCTGAAAGGACAGAGCTGGAGAAATACAAACCTTGATCTTTCTTCTTCCTCTCAAATTTCCTACGGAACTCTTTATAGCCGAGTCCAATTGAAGCTAGAAAGCAAGCACTCCCAGTTTGGACAGGGAGCCACGGTGAAGTGTAGAGGTGACTCTTGAAGGGACGACCAGGATATCTAGCACAGTCTGCTCTGTGACTAACTTTGAGTTCAGCACAGAGTATCTTCTAGGCAATGCCAAGTTTTCACTGAAGGGCTGAAGAAGAAGAAAGACATCAATTATGTGATAGGAAGGAGAGGAGCCATTAATACTGGTTTGTACAGAGTTAACATAGATGAAGAAGACCATTTACGACCTCTATCTGGCTCACATAGGAGCCCTGGTGTCATCGTCTGGTAAGCTTTGGACTGCTAATGGCAAGAACAGCCTTTCAAGCTCACCAACAGATTGGCAGGAGAAAGGAGAGGCCGTCTGCGTCAGTAAGGAATAAGCCAACCCTGAAGAACCCCATGTAGGGTTGATATGACATAGAATTAGCTACAGGACTATAGGTTCTGGAAGTTCTGGACATGGAAGTTCTGGTATCTGATTTATGTAACTCCAAGCTGAATTCTTCTTAAATTAATTTAACATTCCTGCTTGTGCTCAGATTCCTTTCCCCTCTCTGAGGACCAAGTATGAATGACACTTTTGACTTACTCTTTGTGCCTGATTTTTGGTGGCTATTGTATCAAGTGGCCCAGTAAGCACTGATGACCGCTTTGACTTTGTCCCCTAGTGGTTGGTGATTGGTACACATCATCTTTCTGGTCCTACATGACCCCTAGCATGGGAGCCTGGCCGCTATGGGCTCCTCTTAATATTAACATGCTGCTTAATTTCATTAGGAGATATGGATCATCATTCCTTTATTCTACTTACTCTGTTATTAGATAGAGGGAGGCATTAACAAGGAAGCACATGGGAGCATTGGACCCATTGGGATGTGTATTAGGGCAGATAGAAGTTCTATTTACTTTGACTTTTAAAAAAGCATTGAAAGTACTTTCAGTCAGAATAACCAACAACTAAGTAGCCAGAATAGGCCATGGTAAAATAAAATACTTACTGGATTAATAGATAGCAAACTATTGTAAGTTGACTGGCTCTGCAATAGGGAATTGTGTAAACCAAAGTACATTAGTTATCTAGAGAATTCACATACATATGCTAGAACAATGGTGTGAAGGCCAAACAAACCATGTCAAAGGACAGCATCATCATCTTCATGTCCACATTCTATGACATCTGAATTCTAATGAGTGTGAGGGTGATTGATGGGTAAGTTTAGGAATGGGATAGTTGTGATAAGATGGCTAACTTATGGTGCAGAAAATTCAGGAATATTCCTAATACACTTTTTCAGGAAAATCTTTTCAGATTACTGGTGTGTTGGCAGAGGAATTTGATGTCTCATTGAGACTAGTCTGTAGAACCTTATTTAGTTCTGGGTTTCCAAGAAGATTTTATTAAAGAATAATATATTCTTCTTTTACTAATTCACACACGAGAAAGCCTGGGGGTAAGGGAGGCTTGACTTAACCAGGCAAGAGGTAGGTTCAGGTATTTTATGACTATTACTTTAAGATCTGCATAAATGCTTAGGGAATATAACTTGTGAGTTAGGCATTTGTAATACTTAGTGCAATATATATTCTTCAGATATACTTTTGCTAATAAATTATGATAAGATTGCATTAGTCTCCCAGTACTTATGAGGGTAGATATCAGAAAGTGTTTCTACAGAATCAGAGAGCCTTTCATAAAATAAAAATCAAAACACAGAGCCTTTTTTCTCAGCATGTCCTTCATCTAAGTCTATACAATTACGAAGGCAGTGTGTCTATCTCTCTAACCTCTCTCAAATCGATTCTGCCTTTCTCCATTGATACTCTGTCCAAACAGCAGTTTTGATTACCCCAAGGGACACAACTTAGGTTCCTTTTCAATGTGTTTTTGGACAAAAAAGGAATCTGAAGTGGCAGTATCAAAACTCCACAGTGGATGGGGCTTCACAGTGAAATTCTCCTAGTAGTCACCAGAAGAGAATGAGCAGGTGCATTGTCATGATGGGGAAAACAAAAGAAAAGCATGGGGTGTACCTTTCCTTGCCTTCTCAGCAATGCAGTTTTCTATTTTCGTGTAAACTATTTCTGTGATAAGTCTTCTTGATCATCATGTATTCTAAGAGAAAAATCTATCAAGATTATCCTTTTTAAATCCCCGAACAACTTCAATAAACTTGTGACATGACTTCTGTACCTTGAATTGAAGTGGCACAGCAGATCTCTTCAAATATCATTGTTTTGACTGAACCTTTTTTTAAGCCACCTGTGTTAGTCTCTGTAGACTAGAGAAACAAATCCATGGGCACACATATGTGTGTAAGAAAGAGATTTATGTACAAGAGGAAATGAGCATTAAGAAAGCATCCCAGCCCAGTCCAGATCATGCTCATAAGTCCAATATTAGCCCCACATGTCTGACAGCAGTCTATAAAGTCCTCTTCAGACTCATGAAACACACGCAATGATGCTGAATGTAGAAGATTACAGGTCAGTGGGTAGAAAGTATTTGGATCCAGTGATGTTGTAAGCATCTCCGCTCTGGCAAGTGTCTCTGTATGGCTTCTCCAGGGTTGCATCAAGGTGGGTCCATGTGTCTTGTCAGCTTCTATGTTTCCCTGGGTGTGAGCAGAGAGTCTCCCACCTCCAAGGAGGAAATACTAGAGTTTTCTCAGAAGCCTCAGGGGAAGGCCATGTCCACAGAGGCATCATTGGCTGTGAGCTGACTGACAAACTAGACTCCACTCCTTGAGTCTTAATCCTCAAATTGACAAATGATTGTATATCTACCATACATTCTAATGAGAACAAGACTTAGAGAACTTATCTGCAGCCATCAAATGATTCTAGAGACCTATTTAGACACATTATGGTTGGTATGAGGCCATGCACAGACTATGAATAGAGAGAAAGAAACAGAACTTGGACTCGGAATAGACAACAGATGTTGAGGCCAGTCAAAGAGAGTATAACTATAAATTTATGCAGAAATGGGATCGAGACCAAGGTTTACTTAAAAAGGGTTTACTTAAACCACAAGGTTGCAGGTAGTATGTATAGTCAAGGGATCTCACCATTTGAATAGTTTGGATGTGACCAGGAGAGTCAGCGATCATTAACTTTGAAAAAAAAAAGCTGATGGTACTTTATTTTCTCAACATATTTATAAATCAATAATGCTGTACTGGTGGTTTAAGAGTAGGTGATCAAAGAACTATAGACCAAAGTAATGGTGGTCCCAGGATCATGTTGGTAGTTATTGCACCTCTTTTCTTACTACACCTGTCTTAGATACTATCATGGACTGCAATGATGGGAATCTGATTCTCAAATACCCTATCTGCACTAGAAGACAGTTATTTCAAAATTGGCTTAGAACAGCTTTATAAACAGATGTAATTAACTAAACAGAACTAATCATCATAATATGATATGCTCACTTTCCTGATATGATTGCTGACGACAAATATGTGTATAAGAAAATGTGATGAAGAAAGCGAATGGTGCCTGGCTATCAAAAGATATAGCATCTGGGTTTTTAAAGGCTTGAAAGTAAACAAGTGGCCATCCAGCTCAGAAGCAAACCCACATGGAAGAAGCACCTGAGCCTGTGCAACCATGAGGTTTCAGATGGATCTGGTGTCAAGCATCAAAGAACTAAAAATATATATCATTATAAATGAAATGGAGTGCAGATTGGGGACCCAAAGCCCATCAATAAGTGAAACGACATCCTCTTACAGAGAGGTTGCAGGGAGGAGATGAGCCAGTCAAGGTACAATGTAGTAACAATGAAATGTGCAACTTTCCTCTGGTTCTCAAATGCTTCCTCCCACCCATTCTCACGATCCCATTTCTACCAGATAGATCCAGCTAGACCAGGGGATGTACACTAGAGTTAGAAACATGGGGAATTTAAGATAGATGATCCCTCAGGACTAGTGGGGGGAGTTGTAATACTGGGAGGGTAAAGGGATGGTAGAGTAGGTAGGGGGAACTAATTTCAGGGATCTACATATGACCTCCTCTCTGGGGTGTGGACAACAGGGTGGTGGGTGAAGGGACACATTGGACAGGGTATGACATGAAAAGGTAATAACAATTTGTAAATTATTAGGGGTTCATGGAGGATGTGGCGGGGGGAGGGGAGATATGGGGAGCTGGAATTAAAAAAAAACAAGAGGACAGGGGAGTGTGAGGAACTTGTACCAAGGCCTCAGGTGGCAGGTGTTTGGAGATGAATATGGCAGCATGTGTGCAAATGTGCTTGGTGCAAATGTTTTGTTTAATGTTATAAGAGCTATAAAAGCCCCCGATAAAATCTATATTTTTAAAAAAGAAAAAAAAATTGATGTCTTTGTGTAAATGAAAGTTTACCAAATTTAGTAAGTGATGTTCAGTGAGTCTCTTATAGACATTCCAGAAGATAACATTTGGTAATTATTCAGTTGTCATAGTTTTCATCCCCTGGGTCTGAAGGAAGGGCAAACATTGCAAAACCTTGTATACTTTTGTAGGGGACTAGAAATAACATGTACGTTAAAGATTTCAAGAAATATATTCAGGCTTTATTGTTTTTCCACTGAATCAAACTGTTTTAATCTTTTTACTTCATTCACTGACACTGAATGATTGATTATTATGTGAAAAGCGCTATTATTTCCTACACCATTGTCTTAGAAATCTGTTTGGATAGGAATGATCTTCATTATATAAAATAGGCATCTGAAGCACAAAAGAGTTAAGTAACTTGTCCAAAAACACAACTAATAAGTGGTCGAGCAAAGAATCTAACTTGAATTTTCCCGTTATCAAAGTCCATATTCTTTTTTTTCTTTCATAAGCCACACACTTGAGCAGATTTTATGTTCAGCCACTTTGAATCCCACCCAATGACAAGACAAATGCAAGACATTTCATAAGAAGGCACTGTGTATGCAGTAGAGCATATGACAAAGTTGGATGAATTAGTAAAGAAGATGAATACTTGAAAGTACAGTGGTTTAACAATAACTCTCCCATGTGACTTATTTTGTATGGAAATGTGAGTAAAATAAAACCCACTCTGAATTTTAGTGTGAGATTTCAACTTCTGGTTATTAATTACTTTATTTTTCATTACCCGATGCTGTTTCTGCATTTTAATAACCATCAGCTTTCAGTAACTAATACCAAAATGTAGCAGAAATAAGCTTTGCTTTATGAATGAATTAATGAATGTGTCAACCATCTTTCCCCCAAAGAAATGTTAATAACATTTTCTGAAACCCAATGAGGCTAGTGAATCTTCAAAATGTAAATTTTTACATCTGCAATTTTAATTTGTTATTTGTGTGTTTTAGTTCATTCTGTGTGTGGGGGGGCTAATATTGCTTTATTGTTATTTTCTTAGTTGTTTCTTTTGAATCCCAAGATTCAAGTAATGCTTTGGAAAATATGAGAAGCTAAATGCCACATTTACAATTGTTTTTGAAAAGGTCTAACCTTTATTAAAGTAACTGGGTAAATACAATTCAAAAGGGTTTACTTCTCTTGTAAATTAAATAGTCTGTTTGTAGACTGAAAGGTCAATTTTTCAGCAGAGTCTGGTTTTCAGAAACTATGAGTTCTTTTTTCCACAATAATTCAAGAGAGCTAATTTGTTTTACATATATGATCCATAGCCATGATGCATTTGATTGTGAAGCTCTGTCACTTGAGTCACATTAAGAGCAATTGGTATGATGAAGTGTAAATAGAGGCTTCTGAAGACAAATGTGCAGGTCTTTTGGAAAGAAGTATTTGGCCACCTACACTAAAAATCCACCACTTGTCTATCTGCTTGTTTTGTTGTGTCAACTTGTGTGCTTCTATGCTGCTGGCAGCTGTACTTATCAGTATAGGAAGGACCAGCAGAGTCTCCCATGGTACTCACACTGGAGCTTGCAGACTAAGGCAGACTCAGAAGGAAATGGCAGTCTCCTTCTTTAAAAAACAGGCCAATGAAACCCTTATGCATAGCAGAACATTGTCTAACATAGAATAAGTCACTCAGATTGAAAGACACTAAAAATATAATTGGGAGAAAGCTGCCTTCTCAAAGTAGAATCAATCTTCATAACTCAGGATGAAGAAAAGGCTTCCTAATTTCAATTGACTGCTGTGGGACAACTCAAAATGATAAGACATGCCTACAAAAATTTAATAATTGGAACATGGAATTACAATATTTTAATCCAGTAAATTGGAAGTAAAAGTGGAATGGAACACATAAAGTTTGATTTGATAGGCATTAGATAGCTGAAATGGACTGGTATTGGTATTTTGAATGGGAAAATCATATGGTCTGTTATACTGGGAATGACAAACTGGAGAGGAATGGCATCACAAGTATCATCAAAAGAACATTCCAGGATCTGTCCTGAAGTACAACACTGTCTGTGAAAGAGCATATATGCCTAAAAAGAAGACCAGTTGATATGAACACTCCTCAAATGTACACACAAAATACTAATGCTATAGATGAAGAGTTTAAACATTATTGCCAGCTTCTGAGGTGTTAAATTAATCAAACATACCACCAAAATGCACTAATTACTGGTGATAGCAATGTGTAAGTTGGAAACAAAGAGTTAATAGTGGGTAAATATGGCATTGGTGACAGAAAAAAACACACTAGAAATTGCATGATAGAAATTTACAAGGCCAGTGACCTATTCATTGCAAATACCTTTTTCTTTTTTAACCTTTTTCAACAATATAAACAAGAACTATAAATATGGATCTTGTTAGATGGAATACACTGGAATCAAATTTACTACATATTTGGAAAGGAATGATGGAGAAGCTCAATTGGTCTGAATAAGGCCAGGAGCTCACTGTAGAAAAGGCCAACAATTGCTCATGTCCAAGTTCATGTGTAAGTTGAAGAAAATTAAAATAAAGTCACAAGAGTCATAGAACAATCTTCTGTATATCCAATGTATATACAGAATGTATAGACCATTTCAAGAATAGATTTGATGTCGAATGCTAATGATTTGAAGAACAAATGAGTCATAGTGTGCCATAAGAGACATCATATATGAAGAAAGGATATCATTAAAAATATAGGAGAGATTGCTTCTCAGTCCTTTGGCTAAGATCAAGTGTAAAATACAGCAGAGAGATAATAGATCAAAAGGGACATCAGAAGGGACGTGAAACTTGTTCTTGGATGTCGAGTAGCTAAAGTGAATGGGGGAAAGGATGAAGAAAAAGATGAATAGAATATTTCAAAGGGTGGTTTGAGCAGACAAAGTAAAGTAGTATAATGAAATGTTCAAAGGTCTGAAGTCATAATAATGAAGGAAAAGAAAATATTTGGAATTTTTCAAACTGCAGAAAAAGATTCAAGTCTAAAGATGCAATATTGAAGAGTTCTTTATATGAATCAGAATAGACTCAATGACAGTGCTATGGGTAAACTATTGAACCATCAAAAGAAGATAGAAGGAACAAAGAGTCACTACAACAGAAGAAATTAACTATGTTCAATCCTTTCAAGAGTTAGCAGGAGATCAACAAGTGATGAATATTAAAGAAGAAAGGATGTTACTTAAGGTATTGGCAAAATTAACAACAATATAAACCTAGGCTTTCAGAACTGACAGAATACCAGTTGTTTTGTTTCAACAAATAGATGAAATGTTTTAAGTGCTTACTTGTGTGTGTCAAGAAATTAGGAAGAGAGCTACTTAAGCAACCTACTAGATGAAATCCATATACGAGCCCATTCAAAAGAAAAATGACCCAACAGAACAAGTAAGGTATTAAACAATATCATTAATAGCAACTAATAGCACATGCAAGGAGGAATTTAATGGAGACAATTTTGAAAGAGTTACAGTAGTACATCAATAGTGACCTGCAATAAATTTGAGCTGATTGCCAAAAAATGATGGAAATGGGAAAACACTGGGAGGAGTACAAGAGCTAAAGGCAGTAGAGATAAATACAGTTAATTACACAGTCCTGCAATAATGGCAGTCTGTGAGTAGAGACAATATATATGAAATATTTGTACATAAGTATTTACTTTTGCTTTAGCTAAATACATGAATGTGGTGGAGTGTATTTGCGGGGGGGATCATGAAAACTTCTAATATAGAAGGGGACTCAAGGTACACCAAGTTCAATTGCCATAAAATAGTCCACAAGGACCATGTTCTGAATTCTACTTTGGTGAGCAGTGAAGGGGGATCTTAGAAAACTCATGATTGGTTACCTAAGGTGCAAGTGTCATTCTTCTTCTGTCTGGAGAAAAGAACAGTGATGAAAATAAAGGAGACATTGAAACAATTAGTCCAATGCCCTAATGGACCACATGAACACCTTTCCTCACTACTCTGAGAAGACAGCTCTGACTACCATTATCAATTGCTCTGAAAAGGATCATATTTTAGTATCTGAGATAGAGGGAGAGAAAAAAGTGGAATAAAACTCAAAATCATAAAAGATACCAGGTTTGCCAGCTGAATAGAAATCGATGGAACCTACATGAATATGGCCCTTGAGTATCCTTTGTGTCTGAAGCAGAACTCACCATTGCGGCCCAATTTTTAAGCCAAACAATATTCAGTTCTATAAGAGGAACAATATCATTATTGAGGAATGCACACTTTATACATATACCCAAAGACAAAGTTCTAATGGGTAAGTCGAAGCCGGAAACAGGAAAGAAGTGGAATGGGTGATGTCAGTCAGGGATTGTAATGAATGAGCGGAAGTAGAATGTGTATGAATCAAATGTAAATGTGACGTTATGCTCTGTAATCCTTTACTCATTTCACACATAAAAGTAGAAACCAAACTAATAGTCATCAAGGAACTACACATTGCACATTGCAATTGCAATTTTCTTTTCTGGGGGAAAAAGAAGAAAACATGAAATGAGGAACATCATTGCTGATGTCAGATGGATCTTGGCTGAAAGATGAGAATAGCAGAAATATTTTTCCTGTGATTTATGGATTTTTTGGAGATATTCAATTTAATGGATAATAAAATTGCAGATAACATTGTGACATGTGGGAATCCAGACTATTTGATGGTGCTTATAATAATGCATCTATGTGTATAGACCAAGAGACGGTCATTTCAGTAGGACAAGGCCATATTTTGTTGTTTAAATCAGGAAAGGTATGCATCAAGCTTGTATCTTTTGACTATACTCATTAAAACTATTATTTACAAAATAATTCAAGATGATAACTTGCATGAAGAACAGGGCATCAGAATTGGAGGAATATCCCTTAACAACTGAGATATGAAGATAATACAACTTTCTTGCTTTGTTGTATGTGAAAAACACTTGAAGTTCTGACTGAGGAAGATCAAAGACTACAGTTTTAAGTATGTATTATTCCTCACCATAAAGAAAACAAAAAATATTCACAAGTAGAGCAATAGGCAATAGGGACGGTGGGGTAGAAAGGGGGAACCGATTACAAGGATTTACATATAACCGCCTCCTTGGGGTATGGACAACAGAAAAGTGGGTGAAGGGAAATGTCAGACAGTGTAATAAATGACAAACTAACAGTAATTTATAAAGTATCAAGGGTTTATGAGGGAGGGGGTGATAGAGAGGGAGGGGGAAAATGTGGAGCCGATACCAAGGGCTCAAGTAGAAAGCAAATGTTTTGAGAATGATGATGGGAACAAATGTACAAATGTGCTTGATACAATGTATGTATATATGGATTATGATAAGAGTTGTATGAACCTCCAATAAAATGATTTTAAGGAGGTCTGTAATAGCTATGATTCCATTATATTAAAATATAAAAATTAATAGATATAATATTGAAAGTTACAGAATTTCATTTACTGGAATCTACAGTCAATACCCACAGATGCAGCAGTTAAGAAATCAAGGGATATATTGCATTAGAAAAATTTTCTACAAAAGACTACTTTAAAGTGTTAAAAAGAAAAATACCAATTTGAAGACAAGGGTGCTGTGATAGGTAGTTTTATTGTGACAACATGGCCAATGAACACATGTGGGATTAATTGAAGGGTGGAGAGATAAATAAATGGCTTGGCGATTTTTTGCCTTTCCGTCTCTTGCTCTTTGATGATCAGGCCAGTGTGCTGGTTCTCTGCCTTAACTTGTGAGTTACACTACTTGTGGGACACTCAACCCACGCACTGTGTCAGTATAGTTTGAGGTTCCCTCAAGACCTGCTTCATGATGATACTGGAATATACATCGCTTGATCTTGGGATTCTCAGCTCCTGTCATCTGGCTGTCTGTTGGTGACCAGTCTTGCTGTTTGCTGCCTGTGGCCAGATTGCCTGAATTGTTCCACAGATGACTCAGCTGTGTGCTTCCTTGAGTTTCACCTGGCAGTCCTCAATACTTGAAAGACTGTCAGTTTATTAGCTGTCTCATAGAAGTGAGTTGCACTGAGCCATTTGTACTGCTCTATAGAATAAATACCTGTTTATTATGCTGTGTCCATATCATCTATCTATCTATCTATCTATCTATCTATCTATCATCATCATCATCATCATCATCATCTATCTATCTTGCATCATCTCTCTATCATTTATCATAAGTGTCCAACTTTTGTTTCTCTAGAAAACTCTGTCTAAAACACCAGGAGTGGTTCTAGAGAGACAGGATCATAAACATGGGCTTCTTAAATTGTCTTTCCAACCTGATTAGGCTTTTAGCACTTATAATGCTATCTCTACCTCTAAAAGCATGGGTAAATCTTCTCTCTTACTCATCCATGGTGTGAAGTAGTGAAGTTAATACCCACAGTATCATCACCAATTGGTGCAGTTCTGGTTAGAGGATAGTCTCTGTGTGAGCGTATGTTTGATATATTCCAACAGTTTTGTTAGGATGACAAGTATAGGGAAGCTGGTTGGCTGGTCCTCCTTACAATGAAAGCGGGATTAAGGAGAGGAATGGTCTCAGAACCTCAGAAGCACATTTCAAGTGCTGAATAACAGACCTAAAAGCTTCTGCATGTGCCACAAAGGATAGTCATCTCTCCTCTAGTAATAGAAATGGCATTGATGAGAATCAAGTCCAGAGTTTCATCATGCTAGTTGCTGAATTATAACATCAGCTGAGTTTCTGGTCTAGGTAAGGGCATTGATAGGAAAAAAAATTGTGACACTGAAACATGGGATGGGAACATAAGGCCTGATGATCCAGAAGAAGAGAATATTGAGCCACTAGAGATGATTGAGCCACCCCAGTCAATAGATGCCCCCCTCCCACCAGAGGGACTAAATCCACTATCAGTAAAACAACCCACACCTGAGCAGATGGACCAGATTATTCTAGCTGAAACAGCAGGTAGGGCTGCATCTATAGCATTACTTGGGGGAGATGCCTCACAGGATATTGCTGATAGCACCCAGGAAACATCCTCACACCCATGACCTGTAACTTAAATTAAGGCTCAGAAAGCGCCTAAAGGTGAGTTTGAGATCATTACTCAGGAAGAAGCATGCTATACTCACAAAGGTGAGTATATCTCTTTGAGTTATCTAATATGTACAAGCAGAAACCTGAGGAATGTCTATGGGAATGATTACTAAGGATGTGGGACACTGGTGCAAGGAATTTAACATTAGACCAGTCTGAGTTTCTGGACAGGGGACTCCTAAGCACAGATTCTTCTCTCAATGTCTCTGTGAGAGCATTTAAGAAAGAATTAGCTCCTTATTTAGTTGGTTCACTGAAGCTTGGGCTGCCAGATGGTCTAGATTAGACCAACTTTATGTACCCAATTTATACTGCTCTGTAGACTAATTAGCTGTTTCTTATATAGTATATATATATTTATATATATATAAATATATAAAAAACATAGTGTCCTTATTTTTTTTCCTCTTGAGAATCCTGTCTGACATAGGTGCATGTACCTCAAGCAATGTGTGGTAGTTAAGTTTCGGGCTGTCTTGGCTGGGCCAGAGATTTCAGTCTGGCAGTTGGAGTGATGTGATGTAACTTAACTTCATGATGGACTCTGTCATGAGTCAAGCAGTTGTGCAAAGTTTATTATGGAGTTTACTCCTTCAATCAGGCCACAGCATTTGGAAGGTTCATTGAGGGTATGGCATATCCTATGTAAATGTGATGGTGTCTATAAGCTATCTCTCTTCTTGCTGGTCTGAATTCTGCATCTGATTCATCTGAATCAACCTACCATATTATCTGCTGAATATAGAAGCTATTAGCAGCCTGTCATATTTTCTGACAACCTTGGATTCATTAGATTCTGCAGGTAGGAACTTGACTTGCTGACCTAGGATTGACCCACCTCTGCCTCCATGAACCTGTGGTCTTCCCTGCTTCCTGCTTATCTTCTGCTTCTTTGCTCATCAGCCTGGCAGCTATGTGAGTCAAGGAAATTCCCAGCTTAACATCTGACCAGACATAAGCGTTTCTACAACTATGTGAATAAGTTTCTTGATATAAAATTCTGTATCTATGTATCATCTAACATCTATCTATCCATCATCTATCGTCTATATATGTATCTATCTATCCTTGATAGCTTACTGACTTGTTTCTGTAGAGAACCCAGCCTAACACACTACAATACTTTCAAATAACTCATACGCGTGTGAAAACTGGCCAATGAATAAGGAAAATCAAAGAATTTGTGCATTCAAATTATGTTGTTGGCGACTAACATTGAATGTATCATAGACTGCTAGAGGAATAAGCAAATCTATCTTTGAAGAAGTATAACCAGAATGGTCCATAGAAGACTGTGAGACTTTGTTTCATATACTTCAGACACATTGGCAGAGGAGAGCAGTCCCTGTAGAGAGAGGGTCAGTGAAAAAGAGAATGATCCTCAAGATGGGTTGGCACAGTCGCTGCAACAATGGGCTCAAACATAGTAATGCTTGTGAGGCTAGCGCAGGACTGTTTCCTTTACACATTGGGCTGCCTGGAGCCAGCATTGGCTGGATAGCACCTGACTGGGATGGTGTCAATATCATCAGTGACATTAAAAAAAACTGGATTCGTCTTCTGAAATATGAAACCTAAGCTTGTTTCACATGTAACTTTGGGTATATTGAATCTCTTAGGCTATTGCATTATTTCATGACTTGCTACAGAGAATGTTTTCTTTTTTTAATTAGAGAAGTAAATAGCCCTTTTCTTTTATTATCCAAAATGTGTTAAAAATAGCAGTTCACTTTTTAAAAACCACAAAGGTTCACATACACTATTAGCACATGGGCACATGCACACACACACACACACACACTTGCACACACATGTACAGAGTGTTTTGGTTGCAGATATTAGCTTTGGATGGGGATTCACCATTCAATTCCTTTCACTTTGAGGAAATGCTGGAGGTAAATCAGGCCTTATACTTTTTGGCTTTGGAAAGAGCCTGGCTAGGGCAAATTTAATTGAAAGGTTTTAATGGCTTTTGTTGGTGTTAAACAGATGGCAGGCAGTCTTCTCTGATATGATAGAGTTACATAAATCAATAAATAAGTAGAGTCAGCTACTACATATTAAGTAAATGCACATGAATGTTTCTCTCAATAAGCTTTATTTTTGTCAGTGTTGTGAGGTTTATTTGGAAATATAACCTTGCAGGCAAATATGAGTTAAGTTTAGTTCAACACATTAATTAAACACTTATATGATGAGCTTTTGTTGTTGTCAAGGGTTTAGTGTTCAGGCTTAGGAAAAAAAAATTGAGATACCAGCTGTCCTTCCTCATCCTTTATTCTTAATTCTGGTTTCTTGGCCCCAGAAACTTATTGTTTTCATTTGTTCAGATTCTTGGTTTGACAGGGAGTTAGTAAAGTTATAAACATTTCCATGTAAAGATTTTAGTGGGAGAACCACTGCCTCTTTGTCCAGTTGAAGTTCACAGCCTTTTCTTGAAGATTCAAGCATATGGCGCCTCCTCAGATTCTAGCCATGGGGGTATCAAAAAGTCATAAGTTTGACAATCATTTTCCTGTCAGTATTTATATTAAATGATTGTCTTTTTCCCCCTCCCAATTCTCACCTTGTCATATTGGACCAAAATGTTTGGTTGAGGCTCCTTATAATTTAACCTAATTATAATTTTTGCAAGAGCCTTTGATTTAATTTGCTCAACATTTCTGTTTTACAAAAGCACACTGCTAGACCCTGTGGGAAATACAAATATGAGTAAGATCCATTCTGACCTTCAAATTTTCCCAGTCTTGGCTAGGGAGAAGATAATTATGCAGATACTTGGAATAAATATGCAAAAGCTGAACAATGAATAAGAAGCCTGGAGAGGAATTGATGCATTTGAACTGTAATGTGGGTGAAGAATATTGAATATACCATGGACTGCCAGAAGAACAAGCAGATCTGTCTTGGAAGAAATACAACCAGAATGTTCCTTAGAAGCCAAGATGTTGAGACTGCATCTTACAAACCTGAGGCATGCTATCAGAAGAGCCTACTTCTTGGAAGAGGACATCTTTCTTGGTACCATAGAGGGACAGTGAAAAAGAGAAAGATCCTGGACAAAATAGACTGACTTAGTTGCTGTATTATGATGGTGGCACAGGACTGAGGAAGGTTTTGTTGTACATAAAGCTGTCTTCAGTTAGAATTGTCTGGATGGAACTTTTAATAACAACTTGGAATAAGGCAGGATATGAGAAGTGCCATGACAAAGTGCCAAGATAAAACACTATGATTAGGAGTGGGAGACACACTCTCTGTGATCACTCCCTCTGAAACATCCCTGTGCAGAACACAGGGAACTACTAGTGCCCTGCGCCAGAGGAGCCACTCAGAGACTCCTGGCAGCACTGAGACACTTACAACACCATTGTATGCACAAGACTTCCCACCCACTTACCTGTGATCTTCCTTCATTTGGCGTCCTCGCATGTGTTCCATGAGTCTATAGAGGACATTATACATTGGTATTAGGCATATTGGCTAATATCGGACTTGAGCTGGGCTGGGATGGTATGTTTTCATGATGTACAGTTACTCTTTACATAAAATTTTTTCTTATACACATATGAGTGTCTATGAATTTGTTTCTCTAGTCAACCCGGCCTAACATACTATAACATTATTTTTTCCTATGCCTCCATGATACTATATAGCAACCACCTGCACACATGCTTGCTCTGCTTCGGTCAACCCCCCTTAACACTTTTATATGAATTATTTCATGTCATTTGCTACATTTAAAAAATATATCAACATTCTCATAGCTTTCATTACATTTTAAAATTTAATATTAATTGGGCATTACTATATATTATATCATGCCATAGTTCAATCATGTCAGGCAGTATTGAACAGTTTCCAAGCATAAGTTTTCTTTCTGGACTCCTTGACTATCCCCCCCCCCACCCCATCTGAAACCCTTATTCTACTTCTGTCCCTATAGGTTCATCAATCCTTGGTTTCGTATACCAAACACTGAAAGAACATATAGCACAACTTCAAGAGGCTTATACCCGAAGACATATCACCTCTGAGATAAACACTAATATAAAAAAACAAATGTAAACAATCAAAAACAAAGAAATATTAGAAATAGTCACTCAGGTAATTTAGATGCATTGAAAAACCATTTTTGAAAAGGTAATTTATGATACCTTTGATAACAGATTGCTTACAATGCTGCCGAGTAAAGGTCTTGCTAAGAATACTTTAATAAACATAAGAATTATTTAGAATGCCAATTATTTGAGGCAGGTGTACTGTATAATTTTTATAAGAGGGTTCATTATGCTTCCCTGTCATATTTCTTCCATTGTTATCTGACAATAGTTGCTTAGTTATTAGTATTAAATTAACCCCAAGCCTTCTTTTTGTCCATTTTTCAATAACCCCATGTTGATGTGCTCCAAATTAATGGGAATTTTTTTCATTTTTAGAAATTATTTGGCAAGAGAATTTTTATCATTCCTTACTTTTTCTTCTTCTGATTGACCCTTTCCTAATGATAGTTCTTCAGTTACTTGAAAGATTATTTTGATTTTCTAATTGTGTCCACTATACACAGCACAATGGAACTGCATTAAAGCAATTGAGTTTATTCACTAGAAAAATGTAGGTTCTTGCGTATTATGGATATCTTGTTTTCCAATGTTGCATTATTTAATTGAAGAATTATAAAAGGTGACATTGCTATCCCTCTTTTTCCATTAAGTCCTAAAATTCACTTTCAGACTCATACCCCCTATTCTGTCTTGTCCCAGATCACCATAATGCCTCTATTGTGTAAATTAATGTCCTGTTTGCTGTGAGCTTTTAATTGTTGCAATGATTAGGTGCTGCTTTCTCAGTTTAGCTTGTCAGTGAGCTTCCCAGACTCCCTAACTGCTTCAATGCCTTATATATCTTAAGTAGCATGTGGCTCCACCAAGCTCTTGGGGATGATACTTTAAACTGTATTGCAATGGCTTGTAGGATTAGATGGAGGCTATTATGCATCTAGCCTGAAGTGATAATGTCAAAAATTAGGCACGGATTTTTAAAACTGTAATGAATTAAAAAGAAATGACTTTCAGATGTATTTTGACCCTGTGCTTTGCAGTCACAGCATAATTTATCAGGAAGCTTTGTCCTTCTCTCACTAAGATTAAATGCTGTACTCTTCTTTAACTAGACTATTGAATTGTGTGTGTACATCTCCATGTCCCTGAAGTGTTATTAATGCCATAAAGCTAGGATGCTCTAATTACTAATATTTCTCTGTTCTAGAATCGTTTGCTCTTTCTGGGCTGTCTCTGTGACTTCAGTACATTAGTGCTGACACAGTTTCAGACCTATGACCTTTCTCCCCTTACACAGTGTGTTTTTGTTTAAAAAGGTGTTAAGAATCCATTTAGAACATTTCCCTTAAATGACAGGGTTGAGAAAATGGAGCCATTTCTCTTCAAAAGCGAAGAGTTTGTAAATCTTTATGCAGGATGACACTTTGCACAGGATTCAAGGAAAGCACATATCTAAATATAGAAATATCTGAATATAGCAAGCATATGCATTAGCGATGTATTTACCACATCACAAAAGGAATTTTCACTTTGCAGAAGGGACTAACCACAAGGTTCTTAAAATGGGAAACACTTCTTAGGATGCATAACTTTTTGACAGGTTAGTATTTTTTTGACAACAGCTGGGGACAAAAGCTAAGTGGAAGTTAAATTGCAGGAATCACTACCTGTGGACTGTATACTTGCATGAGAGCCTCATTTCGAAAACTGAGAATGGATGCAGGAGTTAAAAATTGGAAGTCATGGAATTTCAATTTCTTAAGAACTTACTATATCTAAGCACTTTATACATGGTATCTCTGATAAACTTTATGAACTGTAAACTAGCTTCCCAGATGAGCTAAAGAAAGACTGCTCAGTTTCACAAGTAAGTAGTGAACTTGATTTGAATTCATTTCTGTCCTCAAGGATTAAGCTCTTTATAGGTGATAAACCAGTGAGATTGATTTAGAAAATTTCTATTTGTGTGCATTTTTTCAGACTCAGAACTACTAGAGGTGGTGGCACAACTCTTAAAGGGTCTGAGAAGCTCCCATAGTGGATATTCTGTTTGTTTTTAATAATGTTCATTTTTCATTTTCTTATTCAATTGAATGATTTAAAAAAACACTTTAAAATCTTGGGCTGAGCCCCGGTGGCGTCGTGGTTGTGCGCGGGACTGCGGTCCACTGGGATGGAGGTTCAATTCCAGCAGTGGGGCTGGGCCTCCTACACCCACCACCGGAGAGCAGTGATGCCCCCCCCCCAAAAAAAACCCCACTTTAAAACCTTGAGTTTCTTTCAATAAATGACCCAAGACTCTTTCCTTTTCTGACTATTCAGTATGCTCTCCAAGCACTCTTTCATTTTGGAAGGTATATCTGCTTTTATCTCAACAAATGGGTACCACATAGGCAGTTAACGCAACAAAACAAAGCAAGCAGAGAAGGTTTCTGAATTTGCCCATGATGAGGCCGATTAGGGTGTTGGATATCCTTTCCATTCAGCTTCTGAGTGATGCGTTGTATAACTGTGGATTTTGAAGCAGGACAAGTCCAATTAAGGTTTATTCATTAAGGCAATCTAACATGGTAAAGGAGAACAGAAATTAGAATTAAACAGTATTCTGTTCTAGTTCTGTTTTTTCTAATAATTTGCTATTTCGTCAAATCAATTTCTCCGGTCTTCAGTGTTCTTCTGTGTTCATCATTTTCCTATTAAAAACAGGTGAAAATGACAACAGATTTCCTTAGATGAAGTGACTGCCCTCACCTTTTAATTCCAACCCTAGAAGATTTTAATCAATTGTATTCTTATTATAGTGTAGGTTCTGTGATGCATACATAATCAAGGAATTGAAGGTCATTTCCAAGACTTATGAGGAAGAGAAACTCTTTCCCACTAGACAATACAGAGGTGTTATGAGTCTGGAATTGCTATGTTTCTTTTATGATCATAAGAAGAATGCTTGCTTCTGAATAAAATACACCTAAACGAAGAGATTGAGAGAATTGGCTCCCTGCATCAAGTTATACTTGTAAATAGCAAGATTTTCCCTTAAAGTTTTCATTTAGTTGATGAATACTTCCTTTAAATAATTAACATTTGGGGGAAAAAGTGGAATCATTTCAGAATCTCTGATTACAGAGTAATGGATAAGCAAACTCTGTTACATCCATACAAAGGAATTTTATGTATCAATAGAAAAAACAATGATGTCTATGTTAAGCAAGTAAGGCCTGGACAAAAGTAGAGAACATTATGCTTAACCAAGTTAGTCAATCTTACGAAGATAGACAATTAATGATACCATTATTATAAAGAAAAATCAAAAGAAAAGTGGTTTTCACACTAAAGGATATGACTTTGAAGTTTATGCAGAAGTCTAGGGCAAGGATGGGGGATGGAAGAGGGAAGGAAACAGGAAATGATGGTGGAAAGGAGGGTGGGAAGAAGAAATACCAAAGAAGCACATTTATGGGGACTGGGGGTGGTTGTGTAATGGGTTACTATAACTGATTTAATTTGTTGAGATGGATTGTGCCACTACACAGAGTATGGTTTTCTTTTCAAAAACCAAAAGAAATAAACATTGGAATTAGAGAGAATAATCACAAACTTTCCAGTTTCGTTACCATAACATCTAAACACTTGAGTGACTACAAAAGGCGGAAAAGTGAAATGGAAATGAACTTGAATTCTGTTGTGATATACAAGTTCAAATCCAAAAAGTGTGTGTGTGTGTGTATCCTTTTGGCAATAGCTAATCTGGGTTGATATTTTTATCCATTTAAATCTAGATTAAACCAAAACTAAATTTACTGTCATTGAGTAAACTTTGACTCATGGGGAATGTACAGACAGAGTAAAACCGCTCCTTGGGGTTTTGGAGATTGTAACCATTTGGAAGAGAAAGTCTCATCTTTTAGTTTTAAATGTTATACAATTTAAAATGGATGTGTCTGTAAGGATCCAAGGAAATATGATTTCACTAAATTCCTGGTACAGCACCTAACATTCATGGACTCTATGAAGATCAGTCCTTCTTCTTATAATAGTCTTTTTACAGTCTTACTTATCAAAAGAGCCTACTGCTTTGTTCCAATGCTGTCGCTCTGTGACCCTGCAGGACTTAACTGACTTCATCTAGGAGAGATGAGAGTCATTCCTGTTGTCAAGTGCTGAACTCCTCATCTTCTCCATGATCGCGGCCCTTGTGTCATGCTGTTGCTGTTCGGTGTCATCAAATCATTCTGAACTTCAGCAGCTCTATGCACAGCCGAACCAAACATTGCTCTGTCCTGTGCCGTTCTTAAAACTGATCCTTGTTCCTTGATGCTCGAGCCCTGCTCCCTTCGGCCCCTCTTGGTCACACAGGCTGGTGTGCTTCTTTCATGTGGCCTTTGCTGTTTCTGCACTGAATGGCGGCTCATTTATCTTCAAGTCTTTGAGACTCCAGACACTTAATCATTTGGTAGCTGGGCACCATCCGTTTCTTTCACTCTGTTTGCCTCTGTATCCATTTGTCTTCAGCGATCGTATCGGGAGTCAATTGATCCATTGATTTTTATTTTTGTTCTTTGATGCCTGATACCTGTTTGTTTCAGCACCTCATGATCTCAGGCAAGTGAGCTTCTTTAATGGTGGGTTTTGTTGCTCCTGGCTAGAGAGCAGGGTGGGGACCTAAGATCCACTGGTGGGTAATTGATCACTCCCTTACAGGGGAGTCATGGGGAGGAGACAGACCAGCCAACGTTCAGCGAGGCAGTGATGATGCATACAACTTTCCTCTAGTTCCTGAAGGCTGCCTCCCCCCAACTATCATGGTCTCAACTCTACCTTACAAATCCGCTGGACATGAGAAGGTATACTGCTAGAGAGGGGAGCTGGAGATGTGGGGAACGCAGGACAGATGAGGCCCTTGGAGCCAATGGTGAGATTGGAGCTACTGGATGGGTGGAGAGAAGGTGGAGTAGAGAGATGGAACCATTTGCATGGATATACACATAAGCTCCTAACTGGAGGACAGATATCAAAGGAGTGGGCTGGGGGAGAGGTCGGGCAGTGTAAGATATGACAGAACAATAATAATTTATAAAGTATCAGGGATTGGTGGTGAAGGGAGAGCAGGGGAAGAGGGGAAAGGATGGGAAGCCATTATCAAGGACTCAAATGGAAAGCGAATATTTGGAGAATGATAACAGCAGCAGACATGCGAAGGTCCTTGGCACGGTATATGTATTTATGTATTGTGAAAAAACAATGTACAAGCTCCCAATAAAATGATTTTTAATAAAAAAACTGATCCTATGCCTGAGCCCATTGATGCAGCCCATGCCAGTCCATCTCTGTGTGGGCCTTTCTCTTGATAGCTGCCTCTCCACATTACCAAGCATGATATGTTTTACAGACACTAGTCCTTTCTGACATTGTGCCCAAAGTTTCTGCGAAGAGATCTGAGCTTATCTTGTCTGTTTACCTTTTTAAGCAACTATTTTTTCTCTCTCTAGATGTTCTTAAGATTCTCTCCTTTTCCTTCAAATTGGATAATTTGAGTACTATATGTCTTGATATTTTGTGAGGAGATCAAATGTATTTGGTTTGTTAGTTATCTTTATGGAATAGTTATTGTATCCTCCTTTGTGATTGTGTGGAAATTTTCTTTAAGTCCTTTCCTATTTTATCTGTAGACTCTTTTGTTTCTTCCTGTTTGCATTCCAATGAAATATATATTATTTCTATTTATGGTGTCCAGGATCATACTCAGGTGTTATTTAGATTATTTTGCTCTTTTTAAATTTTTTTTCTGGTTGGCTGAAGTCTGCCTGGATGTCTTCCTGCTCAGGGGCCCCAGGCTGTAAGAATGGAGGTGTGAGGAGAGGGCGAATGCTTCTAATCAAGGGAAGATCAGGAAGAGGTAAGTCCTGGTATCAGTACATCACTGAGCTGGGCAAGGGGGAGATACTGAGTCTCATTGGTATACCTAATTCTGGGCTCTCCAGGGGAAAAGGAGATTTGTGTTACTTAAAAAAAAATCTTGAAGCACTCAGAATTCAGGTCACATTTCAGTTTTCAAAGGGCACCAGTTAGATTCTGCTTGAAACTGGCTCAGTACACTAGTAGATTTTTTTCCTGAAATAATTTTTGATATGTTGTTGGATTCTACTAGAATTTTGTTGAGCATTTTTCTATGTTCATGAGGACTGTAGGTCTGCAGTTACCTGTATTTGCCTAAGATTATCAGGGATATGCTTGCTTCATAGAATGAGTTTGATAGTTTGTTGTCACCTTCTTTATTCTGAACTATATTTTGTAGAACTGTTGATGATTCTTCCATAAAAATTTGATAGAATTCCCCTGTGAAGTCATCTGGTCCTGGACTTTTCTTGATGACCATCTTTATTTCTTCTTTAGTTATGGGTTTGTTGCTGTTTTCTATTTTCACCTCCATTAATTTAGGGAGATGATGTATTTCTAGGTACATGTCTGCTTGTTCTATGCTATTGAACTTGTTGGAGTGCAGCTTTTTATAAAAGTGAGTTATTATCATTTTTATTTCATTTGACTTTTTTTGTGCTATCGCTCTTTTCTTCTCTAATTCTAGATGTGTAAATCTTCCTTTTCTTAAGCTTCTCAGCAGTTTGTGAATTATTTTAATTCTTTTGAAGCATCAACTTCTTGTCTTGTTTATTTTTTACTTTTCCAGTTTATTTATGTTCTCATTTTTATGATTTCCTTTCTTCTTCTGGTGAGGGTTTATGCTGTTGCCTTTTTTATAGTTTTTAGATATGCTTTTTTAATTATTAAAAATTTTAAATTGCATGTACAAGAAAGGTCTCCTAAAATGAAGCAACTTAAGCAAATAAAACAATGGTAACAACAGCAAGAAACCCCCTCAATGTACTATACAATATGTAACAGAATAATAAAAATAATACCAAGATAAAAACCTGTATAAAGTTCAAGGTCTGTAGTTGACTTCCTAGAGTGAACCCTGGTTGAGTCGAATGGGGTGTCAATACCCTGGCCCCAAAGTATATCCTTGGCACTCCATCTGTGACTCTACTCTCTGTTGCACATTCTTAGTGCTTTGCATTGGTGTGGTTGTATCTGACAGGGTATAATCTTGACCCCGCTTCTTCATCCTGGCCCCAATAGGGATCTACACGTAGCCTCCTCTCTGGGACACGGACAACAGGGAAGTGAGTGTTGGGACACATTTTACAGTGTACAGTATGAAAAAAATAACAATTTGTAAATTACTAAGGGTTCAAGGGGGAGGGGGGCAGGAAAGGTAATATAGGGAGCTGATACTGGGGGCCTGGAGGGAGGGAAGATGTTTTGAGAGTGATGATGGCAATGGGTGTGTAAATGTGGCCTGCATAAAAATGATGTTGGTATGGATTATGATGGGAGTTGTATGGGCCCCCAATAAAATAATTCATTAAAAAAGGTGGGAGGGGAAAGGAGAGCTTTGTTTTTTTTTAAAGAGGAGCTTGTACCAAGGGCTCAAGTGGAAAATGTTTGGAAATGTATGTGGCAGCATGTGTGCACATGTGCTTGATACAAATTATGTACTGAATGTTGTAGTAGCTGTAAGAGCCCCCAATAAAATTATTAAAAAATTAAAATTAAAAGATCATCTTATTGAGGACTCTTATAACTCTTCTCACAATCCATACATTGCTTGCATCAGGTGAATTTGTACATATGTCCCTCCATTCTTTTCTAGACATTTGCTTTCTATTGAGCCCGTGGCAAATGTTTCTCTTTTTCTTCCCCTCATAACCTTTTGATAGATAGTACATTGTCATTATTTTCATCTCTCACACTGACCACTGTCTTCCTTCCACCATGTTTTCTATTGTCCTTCCCCCATTGAGGGGTGTATGGTTATGTTTCTATGATTGAGAGTATTCCCCCTTTCTTCCTTCCTCTTCTCTTCGTTGCCATACCATTCTGGTATCACTATTCCCACTCCTGTTCTTAAGTTCTCTGTGTTGTGAGCTCCCATCTCTTATTTATACCTGTGTACAACTTCTGGTCTAGTCTGAATTGAGAAGCAGCACAGGGGTCATGGTAGTGGGGGTGTGGGGATGAGTGAGGAAGCCTCAAGGAATCAGAGGAAAATAGTGTATTCAATTGATTCTCTTCTGTACTCTGGTTGACTCATCCCTTCCCTGTGGCCCCTCTGTGGGGGGATTGTTTCATTGTATGCAGGTGGGTTTTGGATCTCTACTCCAACCCCCCTCATTCTCAACAATATGTTTTTGTTTATTATGTGTCTGCTGATGCCTATTACCCAGTCCCTATGACTCCCCATGATCGGTGCATGTGCTTCTTCCATGTGGACTTGTTGCCTCTCTGTTGAATGGCAACTTGTGTAATTTCAAGCCATTAAAACTCCAGATGCTATATCTTTTAATAGCAGGGCACCATTGCCTTCTTCACCACATTTGCTTATGCACTCATTTTGTCTTCAGTGATTGTGTCAGGTGGGTGACTATCTCAGACTGCAGATTGGTTAGAACAAAGTGTTCTTGTATTGAGGGAGGGTATGAGCAGAGGCCCGAAATCTGTCCCCTACCTGAGTATATTGCCATATCTACTTTTGTGGATTAATGTAAATGTGTACCCTGCTATGTTCATACCTGTGCTGTGTTAAGATATTGATTTTTTCTCTATTTTTTTTCCTGTGTAAGCTAATTGCTATAAATTGTCCTCTGATAAATCCTTTCCTGTGTTCCAAAAGTTTTGGAATGTTGTGTGATCGTTCTCATTTGTTTCAAGGAATTTCTTCATTTTGTTGCTTATTCGCTCTATTTACTAAGTCTTTATAAAGTAGAGAGAAATTTGGGCTCCATGTGTTTGTCTCTATGTTCTTCCTATTTTTGACTTACAGTTTTATAACATTGTGATCTGAGAAAATGACTTGTAGGATTTTACTGTATTTGAATTTCTTAAGACTTGCTTTGGGACCTAATAGGTGGTCTATTTTAGGGTAAGTTACTATGTGCCCTGGAGAAGAAAAAAATATATATATTGTTGTTGGCTGAAGTGTTTTGTGGATATCTAGGGGTTAGTTTGGTTGATTGAGTTGTTCAGCTCTTCTGTTTCCTTATTTAGTTTCTTTCCTGATTATCTGTCTTTCCTTGAGAGTAGGGTATGGAAAGTCCCTATTATTGCTGTTCATTTCTCTCTTCAACTTTTAAAGAATTTTTGATATATTTTAGGGTCTTTCATCGAATGCATATATTTAATTATGGCTATACATTCCTGGTCTATTGTTCTTTCATTTACTATGCAGTGTAAATTCTTGTCTCTCATTGAGTTATTTGCTTTGAAGTCTATTTTATAAGAAATTAGTATTACAACTCCTGCCTTTTTATGATTGCCTTTGGCTTGGTAGATTTTTATTTTGTTTTCCTCTGTGAGTTTAAGATATGTCTTTTGTATGTCACATATTCATGTGTCTTTTTTCCAATCTGCTACTCTGTTTTCAATTGGTGTAGTTAGTCCATTGACATTCATGGTTTTGATTGATGAATATGAATTTATGCATGTCATTTTGCCCTTTTAGGTGGATTTATTGGTATCTTTGGTCCTTTATTCATTCTGTATTGTTTTAGGTGCTCTTTTCATTATAATGGTTTCTCTGTGGTTGGTGCTGTTGGGTTTGTCTGCTATTGCTGATTGTCTAACCATAGTGATCTAAATATAGAATTTTTGTAATGTTTGTCTTGGTTTTACAAATCCCTTAGGCTTTTCTTTGTTTGGAAATATATTTATTTGTCCCTTTTATTGGAGCGATGATTTTTCTGGATATAGAATTTCTGATTGGCATTTTTGTTCTTTACTTCAAAGTTTTTTATATGTTGCTGAATTGTCTTTTTGACTCCATAGTTTCTGCTGCAAAGTCCCAGCTGTCTGTATAAAATTATCTTTGTCAGTGACTGTTCTTTTTTTCCTAGCTGACTTTAAGATTCTCTCCTTTCCCTTGAAGGAGAAAACTTAGTTATAGTATGTCTTAATGTTTTTCTTCTGGGTCCGATTCAACAACCCCCGCCCCGCCTTCATGGATAATTATTTTCTCCTCCTTTGCGATATGGAGGACATTTTCTTCCTTGGATTCTCATATTATTTTCTCCATAGTTTTTTTTGGTTTGTTTCACCTTGATCCAGAATACTAATAAGATGTAGATTGTTTTTCTTTCTGCTGTCCCACATCATTCTTATGTTTACTTTGAATTTATTTTTGCATTTTTGGTTGGATTGTTTCTCTCATTGTCTGTAGCCAAAATGATTAGCTTTAAGGTCACTGCTTTGGTTTTACTCTTCTATCACGTCTATTACCATGTTTTTAAAATATCTGTTATCTCATTGTTTATCTTCTGTGAAACTTTTGGATGTGAGATTTTTATTTTCTCAATTTCTTCCTTTATTTTAATGAGTACCCCCATTACCTCTCAAAGAGCCCTGAACACAATTCATTTAAATTCTATTCGTGGTAGTTTCAGAGTCTATTTTTCAGAGTATTTCATAGATCTTGCATGATTTTTAGTTGTTTGATTTTGTTTTATTTTTGGTTGCAGTTTGGTTCAATGCTATTTCTGTGGCATATTGGTGCAGCTGTTTGTGGTGTGTGGGCTTCAGGGTTATGAAGGGGTGATTGACTCCTTGAATAATAGTAGAGAAGTCTAATGAGAGTCAGAAATTGTGCAATGAAGAAAAAGAGAAGGATAGGTGGGGAAATTGCAAGTGGTGTGTGGAGTGATAGAATAGGGTATACTTAATAGTATTAATAATGAGAATACTTCTGCCTGAACAAGAATGATTGTTTGATCCCGGGATGATGGTTCACTTGAAGAGAAGATGTGAGTATTAAAAAGTGAGAAGAGGTTGAGGAAATCTAGAAGAAGCTGGCCTACTGGCAAATGGCTATGCTTGGGTCATGAAGATATCTGTGTCAGGATTTTCAAGTAGTATTCCAACCTCCACAGCACTGCCAGAGAGCAGGAAGTATCAGCGGATTGACTGTGTGGTTTTGAATGGAGTTTCGGAGGGTCCTGCTCGTGCTTGGGGAGCTATATGATAGGAAGCAGTTAGGTCTGCTGATCAGTGGTGGGGACAGGAAATGCTAGTGAACTGTAACTTCAAAGTAAGGGATCTGGTTGCAATATGGTGTGGCTAGGTCTGCCCGAGAGGCTCACAGAAATGCTAGGGAGGTGAGGCTGAGTGGAGAGAGACCTTGGAAAGCAAAGAGGGATGAGAATTAGTTTACAATAAAATAGAAGGAGAAGGCAAAAGCCGCTAAGTGAAAAAAAATATTTACCTGTAGATTAGGCAGGAATTCTGTTGCTATGGCAGTGTGAAAAGGGGTGGACCTGAGTCCGCAGATGCCTGGCTTGCTTGTCCTCTGAGGGAGTCTGTGTCAGTCGTTCCCAAGACTTTGTTGTCTGCAGAGAGTTGAAGTGATCTTATAAAAGTAATTCTTGTAGAAAGCACAGTGCTCAAGTTACATATTCTTGGCTAATTAAGTTAAACTATTGTTTCATTTAAAAAAGGGCTTGAGGGGATGTATTTTGTTTAAGATGTAAAGTTCAAAAGTTATTTCAAGGGAGTAGCTTCAGAGATAGATCCAGCCTCAATGATTTCAGAAAACCTGGAGTCTATGAGAAACTCTGTTCTCTATTTGATCAAGATACTTCTATGGGATCTTTGATGAAAGTTTCAGTAATGGTCACCAGACCTCATTGCCAAGGAGGCAACTGTTGGTGGAAGCAATTAGGCATGTTTTTCAATTCCTCTTCCTATTTCAAACTCTTTCTCTGTTGCTCCAGATAAGTTGTTTCCTATTGGAATCCTTAAAAATCAGGAATAAATTAATAAAAATTTTACTTACATATTTTAAAGCAGCTTTAAAATAATATTGGTGAGGTCAGAGATTTGAAAAGTGTATCTTTAGGGCAGCAATTAGCCTCCTCTGTGAGAAAAAAATGAACGAAACTATTCTCTGATGTTTATGCCTTGTGTATTCATTTGATAAATAGAAACCCTGAACACATCATTCATTTTGATTTTCCAAAAGAAATGACACAAAATAGCATGCCTTTGAGGAAAACAGTAACTCAGGATAAGGTATACCATTGCTAGTCTGACCTAGACAGATTATCATAGGAAGAGCACCAGCATTCACACCAGGGAGGCCAATGAGAATAAATACCATGTGAGCACTGGGCCAGTGTATCTTTGTTATCAAGAAGCTAATGAAAATGGCAACCTATATTATCAAGCATTTCATTTGGAGACATTGATATTGAATTGTGTTACAAAGGAAGATGATCAAAGGACTTGGAGAACAATAATGCACTTTGCTTATATTTTCTCACATAGAGAGCACAGTCTGGCCAGTCTATGAGACTAGTACCATTATGGTTGCCACTTTACAATGGGAAAACTGGTCTCAGACTATGTAACTTGTTCCAAGTCATATAACTAGGAACTGGCAGGGGTTCATCTTGAGTCTTGAATTTAAACTTTATGACACAAATATTTGAGTATATTAACCTTTCTTGGTGTAGACAGTGCTCAGGATCATGTAGTTGGGCATTGCTGAAGTGGCCAGTTAGAGGAGCTTACCAATGTACTGAGACAGAATTTCCTCCCATATTCTGGCAAGCCTAAATTCATGGGTGTCCCTTCTCCTTTCTCTAAAAAGCCATGTCTCTCAGTAATTTCTTCCCTACTCCCCCTTGAAAATTGTCAAACAAGTCAGATATAGCCAGCTATAAAGTTCTAGCAGTAGAGGTTTAAAAGAGCATTTAGTTTCAGTAGCAATTTCTAGGGAGTATCAGTGGGGACAAATAAATGATTTTTAAGAATGCTCCCTAAGTCCTGTCTTCTGAGCAGCTGACTACAATATTCACTTGCAGCCATGGCCCTCTGGAGTCCCTTGCTATGTTATAGAGGAGACTTACCAAGGGTAATTAGTCACCCCCACAACCATTGCATATTCCACACCAGTTACCAGTATTGATCAATTTGTGACTTGCTTTATGACTATGAATCAAATATGAAAAATCTCTAGACATATGGACAGAATCCACAACTTGATAGAAGGTGATTAAGCTGAACATCAGCACATTTGGCCTCACTAAAATCGAGTTAATATAGGAAACAGGAAATAACTTAGAGAAAATTACAATCCAGTTTCTTAATGACATCTGAGAGGTTATTGCATCAATAAAATAAGAGCAAGCTGCCATGACAAAGAGGAATTGGGGAATAAAAATTACCTTCTATGACCCCCTACCTAAAGTATGACTCCCTCTGCTAAACTTTACTCAGTATCTTATTTGTATGTCCCTGGTACTTATTAAATATTGCAAACATTTTGTTTATTTTTCTGTTTACATTCCTCCATTATACTCCCAATATTCTACTAAAATGCAATTCCATGAGAGCAATTTTTAAAACCTCCACTACATTATTCTGTTATACAATACTGGATAGTGAATAAGCAATCAACGAATATTTAGTGAACGATTTTGATTTTAAAAACATGATTATTGATATTAAAAACAAAACCATGAAAATAACCTCAATACTCAATGGAGGTAGCAAATGAAAGCCATTCATCAGCTTGTGAGGTGATAGATAAGGTTTAAATTTTTTATTGATAGATAAATATAAACTAAGATATTTAAATGTAAAGGGAAATTTATAAGGTATGAAACAAATGATTGATAGTTTGGCATACAGAAAAATTTTAGATGACTAAAATAATAAGCAAAAGTAAATAAAGCAAATGAATAGTAGATACAATGTACTTGAAATATGTAAACAAAAAGATAATTCCCTGGTCGGTATGAACAGCATGAAAATGATAACCAATACAATACAAAAATAGAAGACATAAACAGGTAGTTTATAAAAAATAAAAGAATATATTTCAAATAGAGAATTTTAACATACCTCAGAATTTGGTAGGTCAAGGACACAAAAGTAGAAAATAATGAGATAATTTTAGTTTGAATAGTACTTGTATTATTAAGACACTTAGTTTTAAATAGATAAATATATAAGTACACTTGTACTGTATACAGTATTTTAAAATGACAATATATTATATTAATATAACATTAATATATTAAGAATAAATAAAAGTACCCTTACATTTCTAGACAGAAAGAGATCCAATAATGTCAATTAGCCTGATTTAACTTTATGCATTTCAAATAAAAATATTTTAAAGATTTGGAAAATTTGATCAATTTATCTTTTTTTTTTTTTTTGCATCATTGCCCTGGTGGGAGTAGGAAGCTCAGCCTTGCTCCTGGAGAGCTGCTGCTGGATCTGAACAGACCCTGTGGGCTGCAGTCCCACACACAACCACTGCGCCATCTGGACTCAGCATTTTATCTTTTTTAAAATCATTTTTACAAGTAAAAGTAATTGTGTAGCTAAAACTATTTTTAAAAGACTAATTGTTGAGAGGGAGGAGGTTTTACATACTACCAGATGTAAAAACATCTTATAAAATAATTAGTGTGACTGGCATAGGAACAGACAGAGTAATGCCATTAGATAGAGGATCAAAAAGTTAATATAGTTTATTAAAATATAGTAATACATTTCTTTAAAAATGAATTATGCTATTAGGAATTTTGAATCATATGGTGAACTAGGTAGACATGCTAACCAGATCCTTTATAAGAAAAACACAATATGCCAAATGAAATAGATATAGATGATAATCCTGGAGCCATGAGCTTCAGAAAAAAAGGATAAATTGAGTATCAATATCCAAACAGAAGCAGAGAAAGAGGAGACAGACAGAGCAGGTGAATTGTCACCTGACCTGACAATATGCAGTCCTCTTGAAATTTTGCAAGCATCGGTTGATTGGGATAGCATCCTGACAGCACAAATATCCACATTGGTAGTTGGCAACCAGAATAGTACAACCCTGCACTTGTTCCCTACTCTTTCCTGGTGACAGATGTACTGCCAGTACTTATCTTCACCCACCCAGCAGTGGGTGACCTGTTTCTCCCTGTGCAGTGCCACTCTGCCTGAGTTTGGGGCCATGCCCTTGTGAATCATCCACTGTATCTAGTGATGGGTGAATCCTGCCTCTTTATACTAGCAGAATGTGCAATTCTGGATGAATTGCCTGTCCCTATTCACCTCTATGCTGGCAAGAAGTACATAAATATTCAGCCACTTTGCTCCCATCTACCCTCTGGTCTGGAAGAAGTCCTTTCGTGGTTCAATTACTCTGGGGAGAAAGATGGAAACACACAGAGGTATTTCAACCCTGTCCCATAAGTCACATTGACATGATGACAGTTAGACAAACATGCTGACCTCAATGTCCCTCTGAGCTGATATGACCTAAGGCCCCAGACACTGGACAAGCAAGAACTATGGACTAAGTACCTCCTCTTCCTTGACTTGCCTGCCTTCCCTCCTATGAACTTCTTGGCTAGTGTGGGGTGCTAACCCCTAACAGGTGCCCTGCCCCCAACTGTTTTCTCTTTTCTGGGTCCTGACTCTGCCTCCATTTTGTTCTTCCTTTGTTTTTTTATTACCCCTGCATATTCTCTTCTTTCTCTTTCCATTTAATCCTTTTGGTATCTTTCTGTCTCTGCTTTCCATTTTCTTTCTCTTACTTCTACCTTCTACTTTTGTTTCTCTTGTTTTTTAAACTCTTCTCTTTTATCCCTTCCCACAATTTCGTCTACCTTCCCTAGATTTATTATGCATTACTTCACTTTTTCCCTTAATTTGGTTTTCCTTTTCTTTTAGTTATTAAATTATTTTTCATGTCTACATTCTCTGCTTGCATTATTTTTCATTATTTTCTTTTTGCTGTTGATTAGATTTGTTTATTCTCTTTTTTCTTTTTCTTTTCTTATGCCACCCAATCAGAGACAGTAGTGAATCCAACATGATCCAGGCACACTTCTACCTCCTACAGCTCCACCCATTACTGGAAACATCACTACCTGTTTCTATAATGCATGTTCAATGACAGGGAACTAACAGAAACCAAAATCACAATTATGCCACATAAACAGCCAACCAAAATCTTTACACACTCACATTATTTCTCATGCCCATAAGAAGACAGATGAAAGGGGAAGGTGGGGGAAGAAAGGGGGAAGTGATCAAAATGATCTACCAATAACTTCTTCACAAGGAGAACGGCAACTGAAACAAGGACAGACCCCTGTGTGTTTATGAATTTGTCTCTGTAGTCTACCCAGACTAACACACCTACAAACAAAAGGAACCTTGCACAGAAACTTAAGTGCAACAAAGAACCCAGCACCACACACACAAGTTCTTTTAAGTTCTCTTTCTCTAATGTCCTTATGTAATCATCATATTTGAGAAAGAATTGTGTTGCATATATAATTCTTGAACAGGGTTATTTCAAAGATGAATGCTTAAATATGTGTCTGTGATCAGTAGATTACTACAGGCAAGCTCTTATGGTAATATACTTGTTTTAGCCATATTATAGGACAGTCAAAATTTATGACCACATTTTAAAAAAACTTAAGTGGACATCCTCTCAAATTATTCGACCTTTGTAACAAGTTTACAGGAATACAACTCTCATAAGTTTTTTAGATGGGAATCTTTTTAAGGAGGTTCTGGAAGATTTCACCAAAGACAAAGAATGACATATAGTGGATAAAGTGTGGACTGAATAAGAGGACTTAATATAATAAATGTCTATGTACCCAATGGAAGAGCCTCAAAATACATTAATCAAATTTACAAATTAAAGTGATAAATAGATGAATTTGAAATAACCGTAGGAAATTTTAAAAAACCACTTTCATGGTAAGGCAAAACAACTAAACAAAACTAAGTAAAGCCACAGAAGAACAAACACACGATCTCAAAGGCAAATACCGAACACTCCACCCAACAAGACAATATACATTGTTTTATAGTCCACAGGGAACATTATCCCAAGTAGACCACCTCTTAGGCCTTAAACAAACACACAAACAAAAACCTCAATTAAACATGGGTATACTACAAACTTTTTCTTTAAATCACAATATTATAAGATCAGAAATCAACAATAGGAAGGTCAAGTGTAAAAGAATAAAATGGATGGAATTTAAATAATACCCTGATTAGAAACTAATGAGTTAATAGAAGAATTTTTTTTTCTTGAATCAAACAAGAATGAAAGGACAGCATAATCATACCCTGGAACAAAGCAAAAGCAGTGTTCAGAGAGCATTTTATAGCATTGTGGTCTGAGAAGATACTTTTCAGTATTTAATTATTTTTAATCTTAATGTAGCTTGCTTTGTGGCCTTACAGTTGATACGTTTAAACACTTGTAAAGGTGATGTTTCCACCTCTTTAATCTTTTTCTGAAGATGTGGCATTCATGTGCTTATGTTAATTTTATGATTGCATTACAGGGGTGGAGTCTAGCCTGCTAATCTGGAGATAGCCATTGAGTAGCCAATGAGGCCTCTATTTGGGCATAGATTTCTCCTGAGACTTCTGGGAAATCTCACGATATTTCCCTCATGAAGATGAGAAGCTATCTCCCCTAGTTGTTGGGAGTTAGTCTCAGAGAGGCGATGATTGACAGAAAAGACAAGAAGGCAGCGTCCAAGAAGCTGGAAGAGCGGGCAGAGAGACCACACGACTTTGCCCTGATGGAGCCAGACCTCTGAAGCTGGAGTAGCATGCTGTTGATGGATCCTGAGCCCTGGAATTGAGGAGCCATGGGAAGACCTCTGCCAGAACCAGAATTCTGCACCCACTGGCCTGTGACTTCGTGAGTAGGAAGGAGACTTTGTAGATTGATTTTGGGCATATGGATTAATATTGGACTTAAGACTTTGTACTGTACTGGATTGGAATGCCTTCTTAGTGTCACATTCCTTTTGTATATAAACCCTTTCCTTATATCCATATGCGTGTCTATGAAATTTGTTCCTCTAGTCTACCCGGACTAACACAGAAGAATTCTGCACTCTTAGATTTACCCCATAGCAAAACAACAGCATTGACAACCCTGAGGTACTCAAATAATCTATGTACTTTTTAAATGTTCTTTGAGTTTGGGTAACAAGAAGAATCTGAAGTGGAAAGCTTAGGCTGTGGGTAGATAGGATAGAGTTTCCCAATGAAATTCCCTATTTTATAGCTCTGTTGTCTCCAAAGAAAAAGCAGGTATATATTTTACGATGGCAAAACATTCCTTGGTGTAACTTTCTGGTGTTTTTCTTACCAATATAGGTTTCTGTTTTGTTTGTTTTAATTATCTCTTCCTAACACACTCTAGTGATAATTCTGTGTCCTCTAGGAGAATCAATCACTATTATTCCTTTGGTATCCTCCAAGTCACCATAATCTTCTGAGTTGACCTCTGAACCTTGAATTTAACTTTTCCAACAGTGGCCACTCTGTATCCACTGTTTTAATTGGACCATAACCTCTGCATTATATTTGTAAATTTAAGACTTACCCTTGTTAAGATGCATACCATAAAATCAAATTAATCAACTTTGATCTTGCTGAAAAGAGTGAATGAAAAAGTCAACATTTTGAGCTAACAGATCCATGTAATAATTTTGACACTCATGGAGGTGAAAGTTAGCTGAGGTCAAGATGATTGCGTAACATTGAATATTCCAAAACATTAGATTCAAAAATAGTATTTATCACATCAATGGCAGTTCTATAGTTTCTCTCACCAGTATTTGGACCTTAGGATACAGTTTATTCATTTGTTGAAGGTGATGCTCTTTCTTCTATTGGATTCCTAACAACATTATCCATCTAAAAATTGTTGTATGTAAGGTGCTTTCCTGTTAACTTGTTGCAAAGGTCTGATGATTTGGGAAGATTTCCACTTGAGCCTTATTAGAATTTGGCCTTAAGCACTGATCTCAAAGTTCCCATGGCACAGAAGTGTTCTTTTTCAATTTGAAGAGCCCATAATAAGTGTAAGACAAGTGCATTAACAAGAGAGCTTGCCTATAGCCACCTACTTATCACAAAGACATATTTAAATACTTTTGGTAGTAATAAACCTGTGTAAGTAGGAACTGGAGACCCCCAGCAGCATTATTTTTTGACTAACTCTTGGGCATGATTGTGTGTCTCAAGTGAGAGTAAGAATCTTAAAAACCTCTCAGATAATTGGTCACTAAAACTCTTTCTTGCTCTTGACAGATTCTGTCATTTAGGCTTTTCACAAATTCCCTGAAGCCATCTCCTGAATGCATCTACATTTGTGGAGCTTTATACTGACTATTGGATAATGTTTCCTGGTGCCGAGAAATAGTCCTTTCTTACATTGACTGTCTAGTAGGATGTGCACACCGTGACATTCAAAGGCACAGTTACAGACTACACTGAGCTGTGCACTTCACAGAATGGGGCAGGCTGCTTCCATGTGGGACTGAAAGCAAAGGTAAAAATTCACTCAGGATCAAAGTGAGTCCCATGTCCTTTGAAGCTCAGGATTTTTGAGGTAATTTGTAGGGTGCTTTGAGGCAGTTGCAAGTTAATAGCTCTAATGATCTATGGTAAAAAATACAAACACAGTATTTTCTTGATAATCCCAAACCTTAAGTGCCATGAGTTCGACTCCATGCAACCCAGTAGAAACTGTTCCCAAGGTTTTCCAACACTGTAAATCATTATGTGCAGCCTCATATTTCACTCTGGCTGAAAAACAATGATCTTTCCCATTGGAACACAGGACTCCTTTTTTTTTTCCTTATAGAAACACTTTTTAAATTATAGTATATCTTATGCCCAATAGGTTTAATATTTACTATATTTTTTCAATCATTTTATTAGGGGTTCTTTCAGCTCATAATATTCCATACACCAATTGTTTCAAGCATATGTGTACATATGTTGCCAGCATCATTTTTTAAACTTTTTTTTTAATTGGGGACTCGTACAACTCTTATCACAATCCATACAACCATCCATTGTGTCAAATACATTTGTCGCCATTGTCATTCTCAAAACATTTGCTTTCTACTTGAGCCCTAGGTACGAGTTCCTCATTTTAGCCCTCCTTTCCCACTCCCCTTCCCCCTCCCTCCCTCCCCCTTGATAATTTATAAGGTATTGTTATTTTGTCATATCTTACAATGTACAAGGTTTCCCTTCATCTGCTTTTCTGCTGTCCATCCCTCAGGTAGGAGTTTATATGTATTTTCTTGTAATCAGTTCCCCCTTTCTACCCACTGTTCCTCCACCCTTCCAGTATCGTTATTCTCACCACTGGTCCTGAAGGGGTCATCTGTCCTGGGTTCCCTATGTTTCCAGTTCCTGACAGTAGCAGCATAAAGCCTCCGATCTAGCCAGATTTGTAAGGTAGAATTGGGATCCTGATTGTGGGGGGAGGGGTTGGAAGAAGCATATGGAAACTTGTGGCAGTCATGTACTTATGTTAATTTTATGATTGAAATGTAGGGGTGGAGTCTGGCCTGTTAATCTGGAGATAGCCATTGAGTAGCTGATGAGGCCTCTTGTGGGCATGGCTTTCACCTGAGACTCCTGGGAAATCTCAAGATATTTCTCTCGTGAAGATGAGAAGCTATCTTCCCCAGTTGTTGGGAGTTAGTTTCAGAGATGATTAAACACAGGCAACACAGAATGGCGGCGTCTGGGAGGTTGGAGTAGCCAGTGGAGAAACCACACAGCTTTGCCCTGATGGAGCTGGACCTCTGAGGCTGGGGCAGCCACATGGAGGCCTCTTCCAGCGATGGGTTGCTTCTGCCACTATGGGCTGCTGTTGATGGACCCTGAGTCCTGGAAGCAAGGAGACATGGGGAGACCCCTGTTGGTACCGGGACTCTGCACCCACTGACCTGTGACTTCGTGAGTCAGAAGGAGACTTTATGGACCGATTTCAGGTGTACGGGTTAATATCTGACTTGTGACTTTGAGCTGGACTGAGCTGGGATGTTTTCTCAATGTCCTGTTCCCCTTGAATATAAACCCATTCCTTATATCCATATGTGTGGCTTTGAAATTTGTTCCTTTAGTCTACCTGGACTGACACAGAACTAGAGGAAAGTTGTATGTTTCATCAGTGCTACTCTGCACCCTGACTGGCTTGTTTCCTCCTCATGACCATTCTGTAACGAGATGTCCAATTGCCTACAGATTGGCCTTGGATATCCAATCAGCACTCCCCCTCATTCACAATGATTTTGTTCTTTAATGCCTGCAACCTGATCTCTTCGACAACTTGTGGTCACACAGTCTGGTGTGCTTCTTCCATGTGGGCTTTGTTGCTTCTGAGCTAGAAGACCGCTTGTTCACCTGCAAGCATTTAAGACCTCAGATGCTTTATCTTTTGATAGCCAGGTACAATCAGCTTTCTTCACCACTTTGGCTTATGTACCTATTTGTCTTCAGTGATCATATTGGGAAGGTGAGCACACAATATCATTATTTTTTCTTTGATGCCTGATACCTGATCTCTTTGGTAACTTCATGATCACACAGCCTTGTGTGATTTATCCATGTGGGATTTGTTGCTTCTGAATGAGATGACTGTTTGTTTCCCTTCAAACCATTAGGACCCCAGACACTATACCTTTTGATAGCCAAGCACTCTCAGCTTTCTTCACCACCTTTGTTTATGCGCCCTCTTTGTCTTTAGTAATCATGTCAGGAAGGTGAGCACCATGGAATGCCAATTTAATGCAACAAAGTATTCTTGCATTGAGGGAGTTCTTGAGTGGAGGCCCCATGTCCATCTGCTACCTTGATACTAAACCTATAAATATTTTCACATAGATCTATATATATATGATATATATAACAAATATATGCCTTTATTTAGAGTTCTATAAACGCCCTTTGCCTCTTAGTTCTGTCCTCTATTTCCTTTTACTTTCCTCTTGTACCACTATCATGTTCAGTCTTCATTTGGGTTTCAGTAATTTCTCTCAGTTACATTACCCTTGATCAAGTTCTACCAGACCTCCTAAACCCTCCTCATCACTGATTTTGGATCACTTGTTGTTCCCTTTTCCTGAGTTTGTTAACACCACTTCTTTCCCCCACCTCCTCCTCCCCTCTGTCTCGCTGGAACCATTGGTTCTCCTGTTTTCTCCTCCAGATTGTTTATCCAGGCTATCTTATCTAGATAGACCTGTGGAAATAATAATATGCACAAAAACAAGACAGCTAAACAAAGCAATAAAAGAAAACAAAACAACAGCAACAACAAACAAATGACAAAAAAGTAAAGCCTGTAAATACTCCAAGGTCTGTCTGTTGGCCATTAGGAATGTTTTCTGTTCAAGTCTGATGGGGTGCCATGCCCTGGTCCCAAAGGAATTTTGGTACTCCATTGGGACTTCCTTGCTCTGTTTCCCTTGCTGTTATGTTGCACACCATTAGTGTTTTGCCTCAGTATGTTGGGGTCAGATTAGCAGACCTCCTTTTTATAAAGAACAAAAACCCAAACCAAAGTCAGTACCAAAGAGTTGATTTCAATTCATGGTGACCTTATAGGACAGGTTAAAACTGCCCGTGTGAATTTAAGAGGCATTAATTCTTTATAGGAGTAGAAAGTTTCATCTTTCTCTGTGGAGTGGCTGGTGTTTTTGAAGTGACAATCTGTGATTACCAGTTCAATGTGTTATCACTTTGCCAAGAGGACTTTATTTTCTTGATAAGGAGAGTGTGTTAGTCCACATAGAGAAACACATCCAGGGAGACTCTTGTGTAAGAGAGGGTTTTATATCAGTTCAGATAAAGTCCATAATTTCAGTATTAACCCACATGTCCGTTACCAATCTATAAAGTCCTCTTCAGAGTCACAAAACACATGCAATGACCTGAATGCAGGAATATCACAAGCCAGTGAATGGGAAGCCTTGTGACTATAAGCACCTCAGAACTGGCAGGGATCTTCATGTGGTTCCTCCAGCTCAGGGCAATAGTGTTGTGCCATTTGTCTTAACTGCTGCAATGTCTTCCGGAGAGTGAGCGTGTGCCCCACCAGCAATGAGCTATTTATCTTTCCTTCGTGCCTCAAAGTGAAGTCTTCAAGCTGTAATCTGATTGACATGCTAACCTCCACCCCTTCACTCCTAAGCCTCAAATTGACAACAGATTATGTAATTACCACTTTTAAATATTAAGCTCTGTAGTGGGGGAAAAAGAAAAGAGAGAGCAAGGGATGGAAGGAGGGAGAGAGATAGAGAGATTTCTTTGTTGTAAGTATCTTATATAATCAAAGTGAATCTCAGGTCCTTTGAATACCAGTACTTTTGAGTTCATGTGACTGTATACTTGCTGATGGGAAAGAGGGAAGCTTAGTAATGAGTTTCTTAAAAGGAGAAAAGCAACTGAAGCCTCTAGCTCACATATCTTTTAAGCATCTCTCTTAATAAAAAAGAGTTCACAAAAGAGTGTTTTGGAACTTCTAAGATACGGGAATGTCATAGTATAGTCACTGCATAGAGGGTTAGCTTGTTGTACAATATCTGAAATTCTGTTTTCTAAAATTCTTTGTCAATCTAAGGAGTGTGTTGGGGTCCACCTTACTAAAATGGGAAACATAGGAAATTTAGCTTCTTATTTATATATTTATGTACATTTTCTCTAGTTCCTTATCCTGTTTCCCTTGCAAAATCCCAATCACCTCATATATGCCTGCTCTCATAGTGTTCCCTTAATTATGAAACAGAGTGAAATTGCTGATAAATTTGTTCTCACTAAATTTCAAATGACTACTTATACAAGAGGGTACACAAAAAAAAAAACCTGAATTTTTTCCAGAGCTATGCATTTAATTTTGTTACAATACAACCTTATCAGCTTGAAAATACTTTCTATTACACTTATACATTAGTCAAATCTATGATCCCATACTTGGAAACATTTTTCAAACTCATCTGTTTGGATGGCTGATAGCACTTCCTTTGTTTTTTCTTCACCGCTTTTACATCGTGAAGTTACTGTCCTTTCATTTGTGGAAACAGAAAGAAGGTGTACAGAGTGAGATCTGTTGAGTAAGGTGCATGGGGCAAGAGAGGCATGGTATTTTTAACCCCAAACTGGCACAGTGAATTGGCTGCATGAGCAGGTGCATTGTTGTGCTGACAAACCCTTTTGTCACACATTCTTATGCTATCTTTTAAGAACCCCAAAGAAAACTCGATGAAAAGTCTGACTTAGTAGAATGGACTCCAAAGACATCTCAAGTCAACATTTGCATTTGTCCGGGGAGTTGATGGACATACAGAATCTGGTGTGTCATCAATCTACATTTCTTCTTTTTTGAAATGAAAAAAAAATCACTTGTACACTTGAGTTTTTCCCATAGTGTTGTCCTCATACGCTGTGTTCAGCATCACAACAGTTTCTGCAGCATTTTTCCTGAGCAGGAAACAGAACTTCACAGCAGCATGCTGTTCTCTTAAATCGACCATCACAAAAATCGAGGTTCGAGTGAAACTGCTCTACCAAAAGAAAACTCACTGTGACCACAGAGAAAGTTCCCAGGGGATACCCATGGGTCCACTAACTCAGAGCAGACTCCTTGATGCTTGCCTAGTGGGAAAAAGGCACACTGCAAAAGTTCTGCCTAGTATTGTTTTTACTGGGGTTTTTATTTTGGAGGGGGTGAGGGTATCTCTTCTTAAAGTCACCACACACCCCCCCAAATAAGATTTTAAATGACCAACAAAAATACCCTGTAGCCAAAGAATAAATACATACTGGTAAAATTTTAGTAACAATGAATGCAAGGGGTGCATTTCTGAAATTAAACAATCAGATTGATATTTTACTCTCCTTAGTCAAAGACTTCTAACTCCTATTCCTTGTTGTGCTGACAAAACCTTTTTTGTCGCACACTCTGATGCTGTCTTTTAAGTAGAATCACAGGCTTGAACCTGGGCTTGTTTTCCTAAATAAGTGTTTATTGAAATAATTAGGGAAAGTGTAAAAGTGTAAAAATTGGATGCTCATTAGCTTTGGTGATGTGAAAACCTCCCAGGGGGCTTACCTAAGTGAAACTCTTGAAAAACAGGCTTCTTCCTTAGGGGAAAGGAGATTAGGAGATCAAGTAAACAAAAGGTTGGAAGTAATAGAAAACCAAAGATTTCTTTTAAGAAGTTAAAAAAGAAACTACACATATTCTATTGCTATTGTTTTGAAAGGTAGTCAAGATCTATTTCAGTAAAGTAAAATCAATCAACTTCACTCCCATTGAGCAGATTTTCACTAACAGCAACCCCATAGGGACAGGGTCGAATTACACCTGAGGATTTACAAGACTGTAAGTCTTTATGCTATGGGAGTTGGAAACTTCATCCTTGTCCCTCAGAGTGGCTAGTGGTTTCAAACTGTTGGCTTTGAAGATAGCAGCTCAACACACAGAAGTGAATAAAATGATTTTTAAATAAACTAAAGGATTTAAGATAAAAGGCTGATGTGACTGATTTGATATCAGGTACAATGCTATAGATTGCATTAATTGAAGGGAAGGGAAGGCATTGAAAATACTGGGGGGACAAACTTGAGCAATAACACTGACAGTGGCATAGAGGGTGATGCATTGTGCTATGGACTGCAAGGTTAGTAGTTCAAACACATCAGGTGTTCTCTCTGAGGGTTTCTAATCCTATAAGGATTTACAGTCTCAGAAATACACAAAGGCATTTCTACTCTGTCCTGTAGGATCAATTTGAGTTGAAGTAGATTCTATGACAATGATTAATTTCTACATATCTTTTCTTTTAAATAAGAATTCTTAAGCACCTATGTTGGACTAGATTTTGAAAAGAGTATATAATATTATCTAGAAAAATGATTTCATATCTTCAATTACAATATGTCATCTTCTCATTTCTTGACATGATTAGGTTCTAAAAGACCAAAGTATGATGCAAAATTGGCATCTTGTGAAAATTTGAGGATTCCCACATGATATCACATAACGGAGGATGATTATACCATTATATAAGTTCCGAACCACTGAGAGTTGTGGCTTAGCCAAGTTGACACACACTCAAACCATCAGAGCCAGTGTTAATTTTGTCTCACACCTCAGTGAGTACCTGTTAGACATATGTCCTCAATGTGAAGAAGAGTTAGATAGTAAGTTTTACTATTGTGATAAATGCAAATTACTGGGTAATGAATTAGTTGATAAGTGAGGAATGGATTTAAAATTTACATGAGAATTTTTTCTACTATTGTCCTCTACTCCTGACAAATTTTAACACCTAACAAAAAATAAGGATCTCTGGTGGCACAATGGGTAAAAGCTCAGGTACTTCTCAAGTGGTTGTTGGCTCAAACCTACCAGTAGATCTGTGGGAAAAAAAGACCTAGTGATCTGTTCCTGTAGGAACAGGAAACCTTATGGGAGAAATATTTTTCTGTCCTTTCGGGTCACTTTCAGTCAGAAGGGACTTGAAGACATAGAAGAAAAGGTAGTTAGTTGTAAAGTGAATGGGAGTTAGGTCAGATTAATTCAGAAAGGCTGCCTATAGAAGAGAATATCATTTATGAGTTATACTTACCATATTTTTCTGACCATAAGACACACCCAGTTTTTAGAGCAGGAAAACAAGAAAAAATATTCTGAACCAAATAGTACCAATATACTAACACATTCCAGGGTACCACACCTTTGGACCAGAAGATGCACCCTTATTTCCCCCCACTTTTCTGGGTAGGGGAGAGGTGTATCTTATGATCTGAAAAATATGATATATACTGCATAGAAATGATTTCCAAAGGGAACTTCCCTGTCAGAATCATCTGGAAAGCTTTCACAAATGCAGATTCCGGGGTTCCGCTTTGGAAGTTATGATTCAGCGATCTGTAGTGAAGCCTGGGAGTGTGTGTTTTTAACGAACTCCTCAAGTGATTTGAAAGCACAGCCAGGCTTGGGACACTAAATTGGGTAAATGACACTAAAGTGGGTAAATGAACCATCCAAGGAAAATAAGAAAAAGCTATGGGCAGAGAAACATGAAGAGAAGGACCATTCAGTCAATGCTTACTGTATTCTTGTTGAGAGAGGCAGGAATAGAACAGACTCAGTCATCATTAAAAGGAATCCCCAGTCTGAACCAGTCGTTCTAAGATCCAAGTCTGTCTCAGAATTATGTGGGAGACATTTTATATGTACATGATTTTGGGACTCTCTCTTAGAACTTTTATTTTAATTGATCTAAGTGGGACTCAGGGTTAGTTAGTTAATTTCCCCTCTTTTAAGCAGTTTTATTGGCACACAATCCACATGTCATATGATTCAGTAGTTCAATCATACCAATGAGTTGTATAATAATTACCATAATCGAGTTTCTTCATTTTTGGTCCTCATGGTAACTAGTTCCTCATTTTCCTTCAACCTCCCCCAAGAAACATTTTATTCACTTACTGTCCCTAATGATTTATGTAAACTGAATTCCATATACAGAAAAATATACCAAAAAACCCCACACCAGTGAACAATAACAAAATAAAACAGAGAAATTTCAATGGAAAAGAAAGCAGAAAATATTAAAAACTAGACCAACTTTAAAATGGGTCAAAGGTGTTAAATTCTAATCTGAGTATTTCTGCCATAATCCACAGTCCAATGCATCCTACATGATAGCAAGGCTGTTCACAACTCTGGTCTATGGTCAAAGGGGTCACCAGAAGTTTATTTTACGTGCACTTCCCCTTCTCATTTTTTTCTGAGAGAATTTTTAAATGGGTCAAAAGGGAGATTGAATAAGATATTGCATCTTACTCTAACTATATCTCTCATAATTGTCTTTACACTGTTCTCTGATAACAAGGCTATTCACTGGAGGCTTAATTTATGTGTGACCCTTTCACTGTCATCCATAGACTTCTGAAAACTGGATGTTAACCATTTAGGCTCTGATACCATTCCCTCCTTCAGAGTTGGATTATACTATTTACAATTGTTGGGTCATGCAGGCTAGCTTGTTTCTTCCTAGTGGATTTCATTGACACCTCACTTACTTGGTTGCTGGTTTAAAGACAATTCTTTAAATCCCCAGACATTGTGCTTTCTAATAGCTAGACACCATATAGTTTCTTTGTCATATTTTGTGATAGTACCCATGTCTTCAGTCATCTCTTTATTTATATAAGTATAGGTTAGTTTCAGGCTGCAATACATGAATTGTTGCCTTGGACAGATTAAACCCTTAGGTGATTGGGCACTATGTACACAAACAGTGGGGTTGGTGTTAAGGTAAAACTTTCAATAATATTCATTGACAGTGGCAGAACTATGGTTACCATATTAATACATAAGATAATAAAGCAAGTAGGGCATTAAAATAGTAAGTATATGATAATCCTGGGCCACCATCCATTGTGCACCCTCAAGGTAAGAGCTCAAAATCCAAATCCAAAGACAATCAGTTCTATGCTGTTGTGATAACAGTCATTAGTTTTTCACACTACGGAGTCTCAGTCTTAATTTCAAGGGCTCCAGGTGAGATTGAGGTGGAGCCCAATTCCCTTAGTTGGGTGTCCACGTTCAGTCCATCTTATTTTACCTATGAAGAATGTTACCGACCTCAAAAGAACAGTCCCAATAGTCTATAACTTAAGTCCTGGGTCTCCAAGGACTGGATAGAAGCTTGGTCAAAAGTCTCTGTTTAACAGTAGAGTTTCACTGCCTTCCAGTCAATGCTGACTTACAGTGAATCCCTGTAGGTCTGTGAGACAGTACCTGTTTACTGGAGTAGAAAGACCAGTTGTTAACTCCCATGAAATTGCTGGTGGCTTTGAACTGCCAACTATGTGGATCACAGTCCAACACATAAGTACTACCAGGCATTTTCTGCCTTTGGGTTCTACAGAAATATTGTTAAGCATTTTTCGCTCATGGGTGGTTGCTCCTTCTCTTTTGTTCTCCCCATTTGAAATATGCTTATATACTTGTCTTCTCTGAGATAGGCATGCTCCGCTCCTGCCACTACCATCTTGACTTGAATTTCCAGGAAGGTCCACTTATCACTGCTAGGAGTGTCTGTTGATTTTGAGTGACTGTAGCAGAATTTTGTATGGCAGCAACTGAGTGGACATCTGTCTCTCCCCGATCTTGAAGAACTGACACCAACTGAGGTGAGGTCACATCTGTCCAAATGGCTTTTAAGATGCACAGATAGAGGGGGTGGTATATGGTTCATCGATGCTCGGCAGGCTTTCGATCAAGTGGGTCGGCAGACTGGTTTAGCAGATTCCAGAATCTGGGAGCAGAAGTCTGCCTTCATCTTGGTGTTTATCCTTATCATAGTGGACTCCTACAATATGTGTCCTTCCAGGTTAGTTTTAAATTCTATCTTTGCTGGAGTTTATTGTTGAAATTATGCACAGCAGGACATAGACAAAATCGACAGATTCTGTATTCTTAGCTTGTGCTATGGATTGAATAATGTACAAACTCTGGGTAATGTAAAATCCTTGCCCCCATACCTAGAGTAATAATCCCATCTTTAGTGACAACAAGGCAGGATTTGGTATCAGGATGGGTCTTAAACCAGTCTCTTTTGAGCTATACAAGAGGTTGTTAAAAGAAGTGAATGATCGGAGCTGACAGAGAGAAAGTCTTGCCTAAGAACTTTTACCCTCCATGTAGAGTCCTAGGCTCCTAAGCTGTGAGAAAAACAAATAAATTTCTATTTATTAAAGTCATATATATACTTGTGGTATTTCTGTTTTAACACTACACACTTTAAATGATAGCAACCCGCCCTATAGTCCTAAGTCGTTCACGTTGACATAAACTCACTGACCCCAACATTTCCTATCCAATCATGAGAGTTGCTGTTTTCAGTTGCATTACATGTACTGTTTTCATAAATAATATATGAACAGACATTACGCTTGTGGTGGTTACATAATTTCATGCCAGCATAAACAATGCTAGAGGTAGGTTTTGTTTTGCTTCTGATTAAGCTAAACCAAGATTAGCAGTTCGAAACCACCAACTGCTCCTCAGGTGATAAATGAGGCGTTCGACTTGCATCAAGCGTTACCGTCTCTGACGCACACAGCGGCGGGTCTCCCTTGTCCTCTAGGGTTCCTATGAGTCACAATCAGCTCAATGGCATTGAGTTTGAGTTTTGAATTTTATTGTGTGTTTTAAAATTATGCAGGTCGTGTAATGGGATATGGGCTGGTCTGCTTAATCCCATGGTCAGCGGTTTGAAAAACAGCAACTACTTCCCAGGAGAAATGTGAGGCTTTCTGCTCTGATAAAGCTTTAGTTTGGGAAACCCATAGGGAGCATTTTCCCTTATCTTATAGGGCTCCTCTGAGCACAATCATCTTGAGAGAAGTGAATTTAGAGTTTGTATCTTGTTTTTGGCTTTAGAAACCTGGGTGGCACAGGAGGCAGCTAGCTAGGTATAATTAGTAGGCATAGTTAGGCTGTTAATTGCAATGTTGGCAGTTCCAACTGCAGCGCAGTGGATTAATTAATATGACTCTTCTAGCTATAGCCCTTTTTACTCCCACCAAATGACCTTTGCTTTCCTGGTGGGTATGAGTGCAGAGTGGGGTGAGGTGCAGGGAGGGGGGAAATAAACAGATTGGATAACATGATTCAGCTGTGAGTGATTGTGACTAGGGTTGTTTGTGATCAGAATACTGCTGGGTATGTAATGAGCCAGCTCAGGAGCAGAAGAGGGGCTTTTGCTACCAGCAAGAGAGAAGAGCCAGGAGTGAGGCCTGTCCTTTGGACCTCAAAATCCCTGTGAGTTGAAGCTCCTTGATCGAGGAGACAGCTTTGATACTAGAAGAGTGGCAGAGAAGCAGCTATAGCTGAACCAGGAACCATAGCAGGACACAGAGCAATGAGCTTTCTCGCTCAAGGAGCAAGTAAAACTGAGTGCTTTGACTGGCTTGTGGAGTGAGGAGCCTCTGGGGGAACTGGGTTTTGATAGGGCTGAGTGCATTTGGGTTGAGGCTTCCAGCGGAGTTACTTGCCATTTGTCCAGTTAGTGGCAGCTCTAACAGAACTTTATAACATATCCTGGGCAGGACAGAGGTCTGCTCACGCGGCTCAGGGCTAGAGAGAGACCTGTCTGCAGGCAGGGCAGAGAAGAGACGGTCCTGACTGAACTGCTTACTATCTCTAAGTTTCTTGGAACCAATGTTGTATTACTTTCTCATAAATGAACTATTTATACAGATATTAAATACAAGGCTACAAATATGAATACTGAGCCATGTACGTCGTGATGGAGGACAGATGGTTGGTGTTAGAATAAGGTAAAAAGGGATGGAGGCATGTGTGACCTCTACCTTGCAGCAATCAGCTTTTGATGCCTGAGTATGCCAGCATTGATCCTCATGCCACTTCTTCCCCAGCTCACCGATTGCTCCGCAGGGAAAGCATGGGTGAATTTTCTGTTCCTGTGAAGCTGTGTAGCCTCAGAACCCCCAGAGGAAGTTCTACTCTGAGCCATAGTCTTGCTATTAGTCCAAATTGGCTTGATGGCAGCTGAGTTTTGGTTTTGTTATTGTTTGGTTTAAACAAGACATCAGGGAAAACTTTGGGGCTTAAGGTTAAAGAACATCTCAGGGCAATACAGTTTTTTAACGTGGCTCACGTGACACTGAAGTGTATTGTGGAAAGCAAGATGGTATTACTTAAAACTTGGCATGGAAATATCATATAACCCAGCAATACCTCTGCTGGGTGTATAACCTAATAAAATATGAACAATTGCAAGTACTCCCATGTGCATCATGGCACCATTTACAGTAGCAAGAAATTGTCAATGTGCCCAAAACCTATCAAGTAGAAAAATGGATAAAGAAACTTTGATACACAATGGAATACTATGGCTCACTGAGAAAGCACCGATTAAACCACGAAACACCCCATAACATGGATGGAACTGGAGAACAATAGGCTGGGTGAAGTTAGTCAATCACAACAGACAAGTATGGTATGAGAGCCCTGTTATAAGGACCAACACCAAGACAAAAGCAGTGGCTCTCAGGTCAAGTATTCAACCCCGCTACTTAGGGTGGCATGTCTGTTTAATGCTTGTAACCCATTTAACATTCATTTATACGTACATCATAAAGACCAGTTTTTGGGGAGGTTTCACTTCACTGGGGGGTCAGTTTCTCATTTGGCAGTGGGGGTAGTGAGGGGTGATAGAGGATTGAATAATCCTTGTCAAGTGGCATTGTTTTATAGTCACCCTAATTTGGTGAACACTCAGAGAAGTTTTGGTGAATTTTGGAGGTGATTCATGACAGGTAGGAGGCAGGCTGCATCTTTCTCTAACAAGTAATTTCACTTCTGTTGGTGGAATGGGACGGTGGAGGGCTGTGGGGGCACTTTGCCCTTAGGGAAGACACTTGACAATGCTTATACGAAACCCCATGAGGAGGATCTGCCCAGTATTATAGTGCTAGTCATTTTTTACCAAGTTTATTTGCAGGCCTGACGACCCAGGCCTTGTCCTGTAGGCTTACTGGATTTTAGGCATTTCTTTTTGAAGTATACAGATTTCTCTACAGGCTACATCAGAAGGACCCAATTAGGAAAACTTACTAAGGGAACCAGACTTTACCTGAAACACACCCGTTGCAGACAAAGTGGACTGATATACTTCTTTGGATCTGAAGTTTAAATGCTCTAGTGTGATGACTGCTCTCTCAAGGTCATGGGTTTTGAAGTCATTGGACTTTGGATTGAACTTCTTGCTTTTGAGAATGCCTAATAATAGGCAACTTATTTACCACTTCTAATGTGTGCTTAGTTTTTCTTGACATATCTTTGCTCTGCAGACATACTGGTAGTTCAACCTTAGTGAATGAGTGCTATTGAAATGTGTGCCTGTGTATAGTCCACATTATTTTCTTAAACAGGATTCAATCATTTAACTTTTTAAATATGTGTAGGCAAGTGTTACATGTATTTCAGTCTAAAATGCTTCCCTTTATGTGAATATTTATATTACCTCAATATTATTTTAATCTCTATTTTATTGATTAGTTAAATGCCATTACTATTAGAATTACTAAAGCCTCTATGGAGGTTACTTTTATTATCTCTTCAAAAGTTGATAAAATTTAATGCTACCACTGAAAAGGACCAGGGAGATTATATATATATATATATATATATATATATATCTTAGATATATGGATTAATTTTGAGCTCACACTTAATTGTAAGCCCTTATCTAAAAGAATGAATTCTTATGACTTGGCCTTATCTAATACTTGCCCTCATGAAATGATTACTAAAAATATGGGTACTATAACAAACTATGGTGAAGAAATCAAATGGTTCCCAACAATCAGAAAGAATATTGTCTGAGGCCTTAAAGGTTTGTCTTAAATCAAGTAACTCTAATTGAGGTGTAAGCTAAGTTCACATGAAGGAAGCATACCAATCTCAAATATTATAAAAAAAACAGAATTCCATGATCAGAAGAGGAAATTGTATTAGAGTTTAAATTCTGAGCACCTGGTTTACAAATGGCTATTGAAGATAAGTCTGCACATGGATAAAGCCTCTGTTGAATCTCCTTTAGAGATGAACTAAAAAACGAATGACATTGCATTCAGAGTGAAAAGAAAAAGGCATTACTTGCACCTATCTGATAAACCCAGGGAAGGGAACTCTCCCTTGTGGGCTTGCCTGGGAATGTCCTTAGTGGACATCACCATGGAGGTGGGTTGCATTGACATATCTTGGGTAGGCTCATGTACTAATTTATGTCTCTTTTCTTATTACAATGTATGTATTCTCAATCATGGACTCATTCTCACTCTGGTAATCCTATCTATAACGATGATGTTTTGATTTATCACATACTATGCATGTGTGATATTTCTTTTTGACTTCCCCTGTCCTTTCTAAAGTCCTGTATACTAGGAGACCCTTAGAAACCATTATGATACAAGGTCAATAGTCTCCCCCACCTGGCAGTGTATTGGTCTTTCCTTGTCCTGTGTAAAGTGATAATAAGTGTTCTTTAAGAAAATAAATAAAATAAAGTGACAATTGAAAATTCTTGCTATAAGGAATTCAAACAAGTAGACATGCTGTAACAATACAGAGATGTATTGCCAGCGGGGCCTCACCAAACTGCATAAGACCTAAACGTCTTTGTGCAGAGACTCTCAGCATTATGTTTTGTGAATATAATGCATAAGCAGAGTTATCAAACTTGGTATTATATTTAACAAATTAATGGATTTTTAAAAATCATTTCATTGAGGACTCATACACCTCTATCACAGTCCATTCATTGTATATCAAGCACATATGTACATCTGTTTCCCTCAGCATTCTCAAAACATTTGCTTTCCACTTAAGCCCTTGGAATTTGCTCCTCATTTCCCCTCCTCCCTTCCCACTCCCTCATGAACCCTTGATAATTTATAAATTATTATTTTGTCATATCTTACAATGTCTGATGTCTCCCTTCACCCACTTCCCTGTTGTCCATACCCCAGGGAGGAAGTTATAAGCAGATCCTTTTAACTTGTTCCCCCTTTCTGCTCTAACTTCCTTCCATGATCCCAGTATCACCACTTTCACCATTGGTCCTGAAAGGGTAATCGGTCCTGGATTCCATATGTTTCTGGTTCCTATCTATACCAGAGAAAATAATAGGACCGATGGTCCCTGGGGGGACATGGGAGAAGGGAGTTGGGGGAAAAGAGGTGGTTTTGACCAACCTAGGGACAAGGGAACAAAAAATGATCCAGAAAATGATCATGAGGAGGATGTAGGAAGCCTGGTAGGATTTGATGAAGGACAAAATAGCCGAGGGAAATTACTGAAACTCTAATGAAGGCTGAGCATGATAGTGGTACAAGAGGAAAGTAAAATGAAATAGAGGAAAAAGTAGGAGGCAAAGGGAATTTATAGAGCTCTAAATACAAACATATACATAGTTAATTATATTTATATATGATGATGGGGAAATACAATCTATATGCATATATTTATGTTTAATATTAAGGCAGCAGATGGATATTGGGCCTCCACTCAAGTACTCCCTCAATGCAAGAATACTTGTTTCTTGTTTCTATTACATTGGTATTCCATGATGCTTACCTTCCTGACATGGTCACTGAAGAAAAATGTGTGTATAAGTAAATGTGGTGAAGAAAACTGATGGTGTCCAGCTATCAAAAGATATAGTGCCTGAGGTCTTAAAGGCTTGAAGGTAAACAAGCAGCTATGTAGCTCAGAAGCAACAAAGCCCACCAACCTCTGTGACCACGTGGTTTCAAAGGGATCAAATATCAACCATCAGAGAACTAAAAATTATAACTTTGTAAATGAGGGGGAGTACAGATTGAGGACCCAGGGCATCTCCTTACAGAAGGGTCATGGGAATGAGACAAACAAGTCAGGGTGCAGTGTAGCAATGATGAAACATACAACTTTCCACTAGTTCTTTAATGCTTCCCCTCCCACCGCCCACACTATCATGATCCCAATTCTACCTTAGAAATTTGGCTAGACCAATTTAATGTTTTAACCTACAAAAATACAATAGAATATACTGTGATATTCTTTTATAAACCAATTTCACAGAATCTGTATATTTATTTTTTTCATAGTACATTACAGGTAGTATGGTCTATTTAAAGAGGTATGATGAATTCTGCCTTCTCCACTCCTACTGTGCATCTCTAACTACGTGTCCTTTTTGCCTAGTGCTGCTATAACATAAATAACACAAATGGTGACTTTAAATAAAATAATTCTCTATCTTGCAGTTTGGGAGGTTAACAGTCCAAATCAGGATTTGAGCATGTCAATTCATTCCTTGTCGGCAGCCTAAGTATTCTTCAGTTTTTTAGTGTTCCATGGCATGTCAATTGTCTTCTGAACCGTATTTATCTTTGAGTCTACTCTGTTGGTTTATTTTACTCAGAAGTTATTCAATTATGATCTATGCTAACATGACCTCATGAACATATTAAAATAAAAAACCTTTTTTTTTCCAAATAGGGTCAATGCATGCTTTAAGGGGAAGCAATTCAATATATAATCCCATGCATTGTTTCATTTGAAATTGCCCAGGGAACTCTAAACATTGAAGAAAGACTTTTGGCTCAGTTTATTAGACTAAGAAAAGGTTACTTAGAATTAGTGCTACTTTTCTTTTTATACGTGGTTAGTTATTTTATATATATATATTTGTTATATCATCAACATATAATGGCTGCACTTTACTTTTAGGGTATTAGGAAGACAGCAGCTTCATGGATTATTCCAGAATGTTTCTGGGATGAATGGTGATGTTGAACGGACTCAGGAAGACTTGCTCCATTTCAGAGATACTAAATTTTTAATATTTTCCCTACTCAGTTGAGATCAGATCATGGCTTTCAGACTGGAACTTCGAGATCTGAAGGAGTGAGACAGGTTAGGAAAATGTTTAGGTGGAGGAGCTTTTTGGTAGGATAGGGTTGGCTTCTTTTCTTGCTTCTAAATCTACAGTGAAGCATCAGACTTCCCCTGGAAACTAGGAGTGCTTCTGAAAGGGAATCAAAAGAGGGATGGGGTGGGTGTTGGGGGTGGGGGGCAACTTAAAAGAAGGAGCAAACATTCCATTGAAATGGTTTGGGGTTTCATGAACAATTATTCCTTAACCCTCTGGAGTTTTTCTCTAAAACTCTTCATCTGTTCATCAATAGAGATTGTTTTACTTTTTTCTGGGTGCAAACCCTTAAAGAAGACAAAGGAATTTATTTGCCTGGAGCAGAGACTCTGTTTGGGGAAATATGCCAAGAAACAAGGTGAAAGGACTCTGGGGCACCTGAGATTTTTGCCTTTGAGAAGACTAAGACTGATGATGTAGTGATACCGTTGCTGGAATGACTGAAAATGAGCTGTTAGGTAACTGCAAGATGAACCTTGCCTATAGCCAACTTCTGTCTCTCTCTCTTTTAGCTTTGTATTTTAACTGTTTTATTGATATGTAATTCACATATCCTACAACTCAATAGTTCATTCATATTGAAAAGAGATGTACAGTAATTAGCAATATTTTTAGCACACTGTATTCTTTATTGTACTCATGTTATTAGCTCCCTATTCCCCCCAAATCTCCTCTGCCATCCTGATAAGAAACCATTAGTTCAGTTACTTTCTCTGTAGATTTACCTATCCTGGATTACATATACTGAAAAACATAAGAAGCAACAACCCAAACAAAATAAAACAGACAGCAACCTTAATGATAAGAATGCAGGAACTGGGACTGAGCCCCAGTGGCGAAGTGGTTGTGCGTGGGACTGCGGCCCACTGGGATGGAGGTTCAATTCCAGCAGTGGGGCTGGGCCTCCTACTCCCACCACCAGAGAGCAGTGATGCCCAAACACAAAAACAAAAACAAAAAAAGAATGCAGGATCTATTTTAAAAGAATAAATTTCCTACCACTGATTCTCATATCCTTAGACTATTGATTTTGACTATCAATTACATTTTAAATAGATATATGGATACAGATAGGAGCTGGAAACACAAGGAACCCAGGACAGATAAAATCCTCAGAACCAATATTGAGAGTAGGGAGGATAAGGGAAAGGTGAGGGGGGACCAATCACAATGATCTACATATATCCCCCTCTCAGGGGAATGGACAACAGAATTGTGGGTAAATGGAGACATAGGCAATGTAAGACATGAAAAAATATAAATTATCAAATGTTCAAGAGGGAGGTAGGGACTGAAGGGAAAAAATGAGGAGCTGATACCAAGGGCTCAAGTAGAAAGAAAACGTCCTGAAAATGATGATGGCAACAAATGTACAAATGTGCTTGACACAAGGAATGCATGTATAGATTGTGATAATATCTGTATGTGTCCCTAATAAAATGATTAATATTAATAATTAATTTCAAATAAATAGTATTTATGTTGATGTTAATGATAACTGCACTAAACACATCACCCATCATTTTATTTTGAATCTTAAACCAGTGTATGAATCCTTAGGAGTCCCTGGGCTATACAGATGGTTAACGGGCTTGGCTGTGATGCTAAAAGTTGACAGTTCTAGTATACCCAAAGGTGCCTTTGAAGAAAAGTCTGTCAATTCACTTCTGAAAAATCAGTTAGCATCAACTGAGACAGGAACTAGTTGGTTTTTGTGAATCCAACAGTTCAAACCTCACATAGTTCACATCTTACTGTCTGTGGAATATTAGGGATTGTGCCCGCTAGAGTCTCTTGGCTAAAGGTAAAGGTGGCGCCCAACCTATCAATTGGGTCACAGCCTGATGACACTCCCTTGGTGTCATTAGCCTTTTTGTATAAGAGACCAACCAATGAAATCCTCTGTCCCTTCCCCATTTGCAAGGGCTGAACGTTGCATCTGCTTTTTGATCTCCTGTTGATGCAGCCACCTTTTCTTCAGTACTATGATTCCCTACTCGACTGGAGTCTTGTCCTCACTTACTGCCTACTTTCTTGAGTGCTTCTCTGACTTATTTTTGCTACTTCTCTAGAGCTTATTTCCTCCATGTAAAATGGAGTCAAGTGAAGGGATGAGGATAACCTGTGGTTTGGGACATTTTGTGATGATTAGAATAAATATAAAATGCTGACAGGAGGAACTGTAGATCATCTGGTAGGGGGTATCATGAAGCATCTGACTCCTAATGGAAGGCTGCTGGTTGTAGCCCATCCAGAGGAATCTTGAAAGACAGGCTTAGTGAGGTGCTTCCCACAGGCCACAAGCTCCCAAACCCTCCGGAGCAGTTACACTCAGTGCATCCGAGCTCCATACGAGTCACCCGCAACTGAACGACAACGAGCAACAAAAGAGCAGCGCAATTTCTATTTTTCTCCCTCAGTTACTTGATGGGATCTCGGCTGTTCCTAAACTGGTCACCTGATCTCAAAATACAACCGTCAATGCTTGTTCTTGCCGTCCCCACCCGTAGACTTCTAAGAGCTGAATATTGAAGTGAATCGACCCAGAATATGCCACGATCTTTGGAATATTATGTGCTAGATTACTTACGTTAGTTTCCTTGTGACTTGAAACAAATGCATACTTTTATAGTTGCACAGGTCAGATGTTTTGAATAGAGGTTAAATTGGGCTAAAACTAAATTGGGCTAATAGGTTTAAATTGGGCTAAAAGGAGATGTAAACAAGACTGCATTTCTTATGGAGCATCCAGGGTAGAATCTGTATTCTTTCCATTAGCTTTTAGACGTTGTCTGTATTTATTGGTTCAAGATACCTTTCACTTTTAAACACTGACTCTGCTTTAGTTATCCCATCTTCTCTGGAACTAATTCGCTGATATCCTTCTTTCACTTAGAAGGACCTTTTTGATTACACTGAGCCCTTCTGTCATGTGCGGAAATGCATTCACAGATACTTGATATTAGGACATAACATAATCCTGCCGACCACACTGCCCCAGTCAAAATTGACATTCTAGAGTCTCTGGGTGATGCAAACAGTTAATACTTGGCTGCCAATTAGAAAGTCCACAATCAGGTCCACACAGGAGCACCCTAGAAGAAAGATACCATGGAAAATCCTACTGTTACATGCATGGGCTACAGAATTGATTCTAATATTTATTCTCCCCCTCCAAACCTTTGCTGATACTTGAATTCTCTCTGTGTTTCTCTCTCTGCTCACTCTCTCCATCCTTCCTCTGTTCAAGGATCAGCATCTATGTGGAGTATTAATAGTTTTTTACTAGTAAGTTTCAATTTAAAATATCTCCTCCACTGGCATTTCAGTCTCTCTCTCTCTCTCTCTCTCTCTCTCTCTCTCTCTCTCTCTCTCTCTCTCTCTCTCTCTCTCTCAAGGGCATAGAAGAATCACATTCTCCAGAAAGTGGACATTTCAACTGTCATTTCAAAGTAAGGAAGAAAAAAGGCTAGAAACTATTTTGCTTCTAACTCTCTAGGCATCATGGACAGCAGAGAAACTGTCAAATGTAGTCCATTGCTTAAAATCTGACAATCCTTTGAGGCTGAGCATTTGCTGTTGGTTACTATAACTACGGGCTTGTAGGCGAACATGAGAACATAAAAAGATGTGAGTCTTTCAGCTGTTTTAATAAAACTTGGAGATTAAATTTCCCTGAAAGCCAAAACCTTAGGTGTAATCATGTGAACTGATTATAATAATTGTGTCAGTCTATGCCTAGGGGTCATCTTTCAGGATGGGCTTCAAAATGACTGGGCGATTTGTTAGAAAGTACATGTCAAAGCAGTTGCTTGATTAAACTAACAAGTAAGTTCAGAGTTTTCCAAAAGAGTCCACAAGTGTCACCTTTTAAAGAATGCCTACCTGATAAATGTCTGATACATATGCATCAAGGTATATAGAATATCTATTGTTTTTGGAGGTCTATTTTATTGTTGATTCACCAATCAGAAATTTCTAGGAGATATATTCAGGAGCTATACATGCATATTTGAATGGGCCGTAGGGAAATTGAAACAAACCAGTTCACAAGGGCATACATGTAAGAGTGGAGAAAAAACAGCACAAATGGCTTTAAGTGAAGCAAAAGCAAAACCAGAACACCATTTTAAATACCTTGGTTGAGACCTAATTTAGGTATCAAACTAGCTTTTGGACTGCATGAGCCAGGCCATTTGCTTGTTATTTAGAGACTTCTAAAGGCCTGGCTTTTGGAGTTCAAACACAGCAAAGTAAAACCTAATTTAGCAGGTATTAACGTACGACCATGGAAATTAAATTAATGAAGGCAAGAGTATTATTAAAAATATATACGGAGTTATATGCTTCATTGGTGCTACCTATATTTTTGGAGGGGGTACCCAGATTTCAGCAGTAAATAATTTTCACAGAGAGCTTAAGGCATTGGTGTTAAAAAAATCTCCCTGTTTTGGGCAAGTTGCCATTTGAGTAGCAGTCTGTGAATCATAGGTAATCTTTCCATTTGAGGATATTAATATTTTATGAAAGAAGTTTTTGGATAAAAGCATGCTATAGCCTTTCTATTCTCTTAGATTGAGTTATCACTTATATTTATGATTCTTTTTTTGTCACAGTTTTTTTGAATTGTTGAGTTTTAGGCTGTACCCACATAGCACCAAAAATATTTGAAAGTGAGAAATTCAGTATCCAAACCAGGATTTATTTTGGTTGGTATGTTGAGACAAATATACCAGCTTGACAGAGAAAATGCCCAACTCAGATGAAACAATTAGACATTTACTGTGCACACAAAATCTTAGAGAAACACATGTCAATTTTACCGGTCCCTAAATAGAGCTCAAATCTTGTCATTTCTATCCAACTCTCCAGTTACTACCCTATTTTAAGCCACCTTCACCTGAACTAATGTACTGTATTTTTTTCACAAGTAACCCTCCCACGTAAGCTACTTGCCCACACATAGAGTGCACCAAAATGATGAGATTAAGCAATAATCCCTGGTATGCCCACTGCCACTGAGTCAATTTTAACTCATAGCACAGAATTGACTTGCCTCTTTGAGTCGTCAGAACTTTAAATCTTTACAGACAGCCTCATCTTTTCCTCCCAGGTGGACTGCTGTGTTCAAATCACTCACCTTTGCATTAGCAGCTCAAAGTGTACCTGACTACACACTCGGGCTCCTCTTTGGACACTGTGTTCACTTTATTTATGTAAAATGCAGCAATCATATCAGATTGTAAGCTATTCTGGTGGTGTTGTGGGTTCGGTTTAGGGCAGCTAAACTCAAAATCCGTGGTTCAAACTCAGCAGCTGCTCCTCTGGAGAGAGATGGAGCTGTCTTTCCCTGTAAAGTTTTGTAGTCTCAGACACCCTGTGAATTGAAGGTTGATTGGTTACATGTTGGCCTGTGATCCAAAATGGCAGCAGTTTAATGTCACCAGCCAAGAAGACAGATGAGGCTTTCCCATATACAGTTAACAGTCTTGGAGATGCAGAGGATGTTTCTACTCTGTCCTGTGATGTCGCTATGAGTTGGTGTTGACTTGATGGCAGTGCATTTGAGATCAGTTGGTATCATCTCATTGGCAGTAGGTTTGGCAATTGGCTTTATTCGCCATGTGGGGTTTCAATGGGCTCAGTGTTCAATGCATGGCAACAGCTTCTCACACTATAGAGTGTGAAATCACAAATCAGTGCAAAGTCTGGCAAGCAAGAGTCCAGAAACTCTGGAGTGCTTATCAGAGCTAAGTTCAGAAGGTTGCTGCAGTAGCACTCTCTAGGGTCTATCTGAGTAGTAGTCAAGGGAAGTATAAGATTATAGAGTTGCCGTGACAACTATTGGTATGTTACCATAATCTTTTATACTAGAGAAGCTATCTTTTCTGTTTCTACTCCTACACTTTCTGGGTAGTTTTTCTGAATTTAATTAACCCTTATTGCTTTCTGACCGGCTCCCTCCAAACTAGTTTCATAAATTAGGTAATGTTTAGACAACACTTAGCATTTTATGTGGCATATAGTAATGGCTCAGAAAATATTATACCTGTATTAGTCATCAAAGAACTAAAAATTATATCATTATAAATGAAAGGCAGTACAGATTAGGGACCCAAAGTCTGTCAATAGGTGAACTGACTTCCCCTGACAAAGGGGTCTCAAGGAGGAGATGAGGCAGTAAAGGTACAGTGTAGCAACAATGAAATATGCAACTTTCCTCTAGTTCTTAAATGCTTCCTCCTATGCACTATCAAAATCCCAATTCTAACTTACAAATCCAGAACAGGGGATATATACAGGAGCCAGAAACATGGGGAATTCAGGACAGATGATCTCTTCAGAACCAGCGATGAGAGTGGTGATATCAAGGAGGTTGGATGGAAGGTGGAGTAGAAAGAGGGAACCAATTGCAGGGATCTACATATAACCTCCTCCCTGGGGTACTGACAACAGCGAAGTGTGTGAAGGGACACATCAGATATTGTACGATATGACAAAATAATGACATTATGTAAATTATCAAGGGTTGATGGGGGAGGGGGAGTAGGGAGGGAGGGAAATCATGGGGCGCTAATATCAGGGGTCTAAGTAGAAGGAGGATGTTTTGAGAATGATGAGGACAACAAAAGTGCAATTGACGTATGTATTGATGGTAAGAAGAGTTATGTGAGCCCCCAATAAAATGATCTATTAAAAAAAAGAAAAGAAATGTCTAGAATCTAATGATGGCAACATGTGTACAAATGTGCTTGATACAATTAATGTGTGGATGGTTACAAGAGCGGTAAGAGCCCTCAATAAAATGCTTACAAAAGATTGAAATGTATGTATTGTACCCGTATTGTATAAATAGAATAGATATTGTGTACAGATTGTCTACTACGGCTAAAGAAAGGCGATCGGGTGATGCAGTGTGTTCATGTTGTGCTAGTAACCACAAGGTTAGCAATTTGAATGTACCAGCGGCTCCCAGGGAGGACGAGGAGGGGCTGTATGCTCCTGTTCCGATGTACAGCCTCTGAAGCCACAAGGGCAGCACTGCTCTATCCTAGAGGGTGACAACGACTCATAACTGTCTCAAGGACAGTGAACTTCCTTTAATTTCTAGTATGGCTGCATAAGTCCGGAGAGTCATGTGAATGTTCTGAGACTGAGACCATTGCGATCTTCAGTGTTGCCATCCTGGGAGGACTGAGCTAAGAAGGAAAACTGGCCTCTTTTCTTGAAGTGGGATTCAGCAAGAATATACATGAAGTTTGTATTGCTAGTGTTTTAATTAATTGTTTTATGGATATCACTGAAGGCAGAATAAAAACAATATCGAATTTTTAGTTTGTCTCCTGTACATTTCTCCGTTCATATTTAGAGCTGGAATTTCCGTGGAGCCCTTTCTTCCTGAAGCCAAACCGTGTGTACTTTCACCCTCCAGTTCTCCTTTGGTTCTTTGCTGGGTGGATTCAAGTGGTACGGTAGTTGAGATTGTTTACAAAGTTCATACCTGCAGTAGAATATATACTTCAAAAATTGATTTTCTTCTAAAATTAAATTCTTTGGTTGGTGTAAGTAGATTTCATGGAGGATTCTGACTTGATTTTGTTCTCCAAATTTGGGCAGTAGCATTAGTGACCACCGCATTAGTGACCACAGGAGGCTATGAAAAATTACCCAGGTCCAGGTGGAATGGCAAATGATAGAATTATTTCCATGGTTTTATTTAACCTGGATTTTGTCAAGAACAATTGTTGTTTGCATGAGTCTCAGCTTATCTGCCTACCCCTGTGGATCTTGCTGAATGGTTATGTGAAAAGAAGAACTCAGAATATTAGAGCCATCCTCACTCTACAGATGCAGAATAGGAGACTTGGGTCACTTAGTGATGCCCATCCAGTAAGGCAGAGTCCACAGAATCACCAAATCTGAGTTTGAAAGGACCTCAGCAGTTATCTGGTTCAACATCCAACCCAGTGTAGAAATTCCCTCTACAGCATACCTGACTGACTGCTCAGGCATTGCTTTTTAAAATAGTACATCTTTGTGTTCATTGTAATAGGTAATATCCAGAAATGAATGAGAATTGTTACTTAGAGATAGATGAAACAACACCAAACAATTTATTCAGGTCAATGAATGTCAATTTTAAACTAGGTATATTCTTTGATAATGTTATTCATTGAATAGGGACAGGTCCTTTGATAACTTATTTGGACTATGTGGCTGAGATAACATTGGGGTGAATGGATAGCCTTGTTTTACCTTATTTTATACTGGCTTTTATTAGTTAGCTTTTTAATAAAAAAATCAATGACACAAATTAACTGCTGAAACAGCCCTTTGGTTGATTGATTGGTTTTGTTAGGCTGAAGCTTCCTTGTAAATACCTAATTCTGGAATAAGTGATTATAATAGAGTAGTAATAATAAAAATAAAATGATAGTAAATAAAAACAAATGAAGTCAGTTTTGATTCATGGTGACCCTGGAGGTATCTGAATCTCTACATCTTTGGAGGAGCAGGAAGCCTCATCTTTCTTTGCAGGAGCAGCTGGTGGATTAGAGCCTTCAGATTAGCAGTTTAATGTATAAGCTACTATGCCACCATAATAGCGACCGATTATTGAAGATTTTAGATGTGCGAGGCACTATTATTAATAGGTATTTTACACACTATTTTTAGTCTTCTTAACGACCTCCAGTAGGCAGGTTTTCACTCATTCTTTCTTGTAGCTAGGAAAATAAGGCTCAAGGATGTTTTACGCACCTGGCTCATTGCCACACAATTAGTAGTGGGACTTGGATTTGAATCCCTGGCAGTCTCATGTCAAAGTCTTTGTACTCTCAATATTATGCTGCTGGAAAACTAACTAAGAGATAACAAAATAAATAAAATTAAGTTAATATCCAGTCCCAGCTGCAGAAGGAGGACTCCGCAAAGAGCCCAGCATTTACCAAATACTTTACCTAAGTTATCTCATGTAATCATCACATAAATACTGTAGAGTAGGTTTGGGTATTATCCGTGTTTTGCACCTGAAGAAACCAGATATGTTATTTAACATTCTTGAGCTTCAGGCTTGCAAATAAATATTGATAGAATGAAACAGAGTAATGATTTGAATACCTCAACTTCAAAGCCCAGGCCCTCTGCACCATTCCAAGCAGTATTGCCAAGGCCTTAATTTTAAATAGGAAACTTATTTATTATTTATGTAATTTCATTTCCAGTGCACTAGGGATGCTCACCAACTAAGCATCATATTGTGACTCTCTTTGGCAAACAGTGAGTGTTTTTGTTTCCTTAAAAAAACAAAAACCAAAAAACCTTTCCCTTAGAAGGAAATAACCGCTTTTGAATGGAATTTTTGGGTGTACTGGAATGTTTTTATATTGCCTTACGTTTATCATGACACTTCTGTGATATAAAACGGCTCTCCATTTGAAGTTAGAGGACGTTGAATCTTTAATCAACCTATTGTCATCAAGTCAATTCCAATGTAGAGTGACAAAGTGGGGCTTGATTCTTAGGTTTTTGGAGACTGTCAGCTTTTGTGGGGTCAGGAAGCCTCATCTTACTCCCTTAGAGTGGCTGGTAGACTCAAACCGCCGACCGTGTGGTTAGCAGTCCCATGGTAACCCACAATACTATCAGGGTTTCTCATAGGAGGGTCACTACTGGCAAATAGTAATACTTCTGGGTTGTCTCAGTTGTGTTGTGTATCGAGTGGTAAGCAACCAAACTTGAGTCAACTAAAGATTGAAATATTTTCATCAATATAATTATGATGAGTGTCAAGTTCACTTACATTGAAAAGACATGTGCCAGGACTTTCTGTGTAGAAGGTGTGACAGAAATAGCTGAAGGAGCAATACTATTTGTGGGAGCAAATTTGTGTGTTGGGCTCCATGCTCGAGAGCAGTAATCATCCACTCGGCTTCAGGTATTGCCTGAATGTTCATACAGGGATTTTCCTATTTTGATCTATCTCTTCATTAACTGCTGATATTTCAAAGGGGAAAACAAAAGTTCTGAATCACTCTCAGGTCATTGGAGAAAGTAGCAGATGGATAGAATTCTTGCTTGAGTTTCTTATCTCATCATTTTATGTGTTTGATCCAGCCTGAAAAGCATGCATTGGTGTAGTTCTATTTGTCCCATTAATATGTATCTATTAATGGATTCAACAAATCTAGTTCATTTAAGAGATGTTTCTTGGAATATATATATATCATGTATTTGATATATATATATATATATATATATATATATATATATATATATATATATAATGTCCCTCAGCACTGCAGCAATAATAGTGAACAGGATATATTTTGAATTAATTGTTGTAACAGAAAAGACATACAATAATGAGTAACATTTATTAGTAGAATGTAGTGACTGCAGGTATTAGGAAGGAAAGAGTGCACTGAAAAATAAAAAAAGGGGCATAGACTATTGTCTGTAAAGGTTCAAGGCAGACTTCCTGGAAGTGACCGAATGTAAAAGGAAATGTGAAGACAAATCAACATCAGCTAGATAAGTTGTCAGATTAAGGAATGGATAGTATGCTAGGCAGAGATAAGGCAAAGAGGGAAGCTGTACATAGTCTGCTTGAGTTAAAAAATTAGTTCAGTAAGATTGGGAAGTATAATGAGAGGAATGATAACAGATAAGAAGTGAGAGATAAGCAAGAGAAATCATTGAGAGTCTTTTATATTATGAACACTATCCTGAGGAAAGTGGGGGGTGGTTTTAAGCACTAACTTTGAAAGTATCACCTCATGGTGATAGAAATTTACAATGGAGGCTGGAGCTAGTTTATGCTGAAAAGTAGATGTTATGCTTATGCTCCTTGCCCATCCTGAAGCCTGGTGTCAACTGAATGTCTGGCTGCAAACTCTTTTGAAATTATGGTGCCCAGAGGACCCATTGTTGCTTTAGAGAACATTGTCCTATCAATTATAGTGTCTTAATGGCCACAATATGGGTCCAATTTTCTTTCACTCTATTTTCAAACAGTGACCCCTCCTGTAACTGCTGGTCTGTTCTTGTGTTTTGAAGTTTTTCACTTCACATTTCGCCTTTTGACTGTGTTATATCATTCCATCAGAAACTCTGTCCCAAATCTCAGCTACTCCAAACCCTACCAAGTATTCTTCATACAAGTCTGGTCTCACTTTGTCTAGGAAGCCCTTTCTGACTATGCCTGCCTCATCGATCACATTTACCTTTGATTTCCTGGGACATTTTGATTTCCTTCCCTCAAATTATCTGCCATGTCTTAAAACATCCTTTTTGTTGCTTCTGATTCAGTGGTTCTCAAGCTTGAATGACTGTCAAAATCACTAGAAGAGTGTGTAAAACTCTCTTCCAGATATGCTAGATATGCATATGTGATCATACAGATATGAGATTTTTCCCCAAAGATTCAGTAAGTTGGGATCTGTAAGTTGGGATCAGTAAGTTGGTAATGGGTCGAGAAATCTGCATTTTAACAAGAGCCCCCCCCCAAATGATTCTGGAGATTATCTGCTCAATGTGTTTCATATAGATTAATCTTTCTGGATCTAGATTGAAGTTCTTTGATAACAGAATTTATCTTCAAGTTCCTTTGTATTTCCCCACTCCACTTTCACTTCTTTCAGGAATATACTGTAAATACTTGGCTTGATTCCCTCATACCATCATTTACTTAGGTTTTCCTGGATATTCAGTTATGATATACTGCAATTTCTGATCTCTAGACCAGGGCATATGGGCATATGCTCTAAATATGCAAATGTACTTGGATGAGTGCATGCTTGGACTTGGATTGGTCAAAGTTCAATCTAGAAGGGTTCTCATGACCTCTGGTTGGAATATATTGGGCCATATCTCCTCCCCACACCCCTTTTCATTTTGCACCACTTTCATAAAACTGCAATCATTATTATTCCCCTACCAAAGAGTCCAATTAAATGTCCTTTGTGTTGGGGTTTATTTTTTAATGCAGTTTAGGAAGACCAAAAATAATTTTTGACAATAATTATGTTTCTACAACTCAGGAGAGTTTTCACAGTGTGAATTGTTGCAAATAAGAATCTGCAAGATTGAAATATGAATCCTGCTGCTTCACTGCTAAAGATGGAAGGTGTTTGTGTCATCGAATGCATAGATATGAATACTTCTGAAATGCTAAACTTAGCCTTTTGAAGACATATCCTTTTTGTGACCAATCTTTAGGTACAGATATTATGCTTTTGAGTTTTATGAATTCTAGGATCTCAGTTACAAGTTCTTGAGCTTTCTCTCTCTCTCTCTCTCTCTCTCGTCTGTCTCTCCTTGCTAGAGGAAAATATATCAGTGAAAAAACAGGGAAAGCAAGGCAGTGAAAATAAATAAAGCACATGTACAAAATAGATAAAAGCACAAAACACACAAAACTTTGATGCTTTAAATTTGAAATTTAGACCTAACCATTACCACTGACTGACTGTATTCCAGCTCAGATGCTTGTTTGATTGTGGTGATGGTCTTAGTTTTTCAGAATGTCCTGAAGGTTGTTATGGGTTGATTTGTGTCCCTCTCCCCAAATATGTGTTCTAAATCCAATTCTTATACCTGTGTATGTGATCACACTTGGGAATAAAGCTCACTTTCTTATGTTAATAAAGCCAATTGAGTAGAATGTATATCTTAAACTCAGTTGCTTTGGCGACAAAAAAAGGGAACAAATTAGGTATGTAATCAGGAAAGCCTAGACTGGGGGAGATAAATGACCCACTGCATGACGATTTCCAAAGAGCCCAAGAACAGAGGCTGAAAAGAAATCAGGACTTTCCTTTAGAACCAACAGAGAGAAAATTTTTTTTTCTCAGACCCCAAAACCTAAACCAAATTCACTGCCAACCCGTCGATGCTGATTCATTGCCACCTGACAGAGCAGGGTAGAAAGGTTAGTCTTTAAGTGAGGAGAAAGCTTCACCTTTGTCTTGCAGAGAAGCAGCTGGTTTTGAATTGCTGACCTTATGATTAGCAGTTCAACACACAACCACACTGACACAGGACTTCTTTGCTTCCAGAACCAGTGCCCTACGTTTGGATAGATAGTCTTCCAAACTGTGAGAAATATATTTCCATTTCTTAAACCACCTACTTTGGTATTTTCCTACATGACTAAAGCAAGATAAAGGCAGGCGTACACACGAACCTATGTGCGGAAAGGCATTTGGGGAGGGTGGTTGCATATTAGCCTGTGTTTACATGCCTAATTCCCAAATCCATTTGTCTTCCATCCCTTGCTATTTGCTCAAAACAAAACAAACAAACAAAAAAAACCCCAACAACATAAACCAAATAAGGAATCTTGTATTCTTAGAAGTAAAAACAAGCCAACCAGTGACTCATGACCATAATTTTCATTAATATGATCTAATTAGGAGCCCTGGTGCAACAGTGAGTTATGTATTGGGCTATTAACCACAAAGTCAACAGTATCAAACTACCAAGATGAGACTTATACCCCAGTAAAGACCTTCAGGCTTGGAAACTCACAGAGATCATTTTATTTTGTCCTGTAGCATCATGATGAGTCAGAGGACTCCATGGCTGTGAGAGTGAGATTCATCCCCCTGGTGGTACAACAGTGACATCAGAATGATGGAATCAGTCTAACAAGAAAGTCTTCCTTATTCTGGGTCCACCTTTCCTATGCATATGAGGCAAAGGAAGATACCATGTCTTGAGTCAAGCTTACCTAGTCCTCAAGGTAACATCAGGAGTTTCCAAAACAAAACTCACTGCCATTGAGGCAGTTCTGACCCACCACAACCCCACAGAACAGGGTAGAACTGCTCCTGTGGATTTTTGAGATGGACTCTCCTTTTGAAAAGCCATTTTATTGGGGGTTCATATAATTCTTATCAAAATCAATCTGTACGTCTATTATATGCAAACAACATTTGTACATTTGTTGCCATCATTCTCAAAACATCAGTTACTGCTATCAGTTCCTCATATTTAACCCCTGGTATCAGTTACTCATATTTCCCCTTCCTTCCCACTCCCCCTCATTCATGAACTCATAATAATTTATAAATTATCATTATTTTGTCATATTGTACAATGTCCAATGTGTCCCTCCACTCACTTCCCTGTTGTCCATACCCCTGGGAGGAGGTTATATGTAGATCCTAACAATTGGTTCCCCCTTTCAATTCCATCTTCCATCCACCCTCCTGGTATCACCACTCTCACCACTGGTCCGGAAGCAATCATCTGTCCTGAGTTCCCTATGGTTCTGGTTCCTATCCATGCCACTGTACATCTCCTGGTCTAGACAGATTTGTAAGGTAGAATTGGGATCATGATAGTGAGGGTGGGGTAGAAGCATTTAAGAACTAGAGGAATGATGCTTATTTCATTGTTGCTACACTTTACTGTGACTGACTCATCTCCTCCCCGCGACCCTTCTGTAAGGGGATGTCACTTTACCTACCATGGACTTTGGGTCCCCAATCTGTACTCCTCCTCATTTATAATGATATAATTTTAGTTCTTTAATGCCTGATCCCTTTGACACCTTGTGGTCACACAGGCTGGTGTGCTTCTTCCAAGTGGGCTTTGTTGTTTCTGAGCCAGATGGTCGCTTCTTTACTTTCAAACCTTTAAGACCCTTGGCGCTATATGTTTTGATAGCCTGGCACCATCAGCTTTCTTCACCACATTTGCTTATACATGAGACAAACTCTTAATGAAGTAGAGAACCTCATCTTTCACCTGCATAGCAGCTGGTGGCTTCGAACTGCCAACATTGCTGTTAGCAGCCTAACACCAGCAGTGCTCCTCAACATCAGTAGCTCAAGACAAACTAAATATTTCCTTTTCATTTTTTAAATTACACCAAGACTATACGCATGCCTGATCTTTGGGGGAAAGAATAAAGGGCACATAGAAATGTACAGTAAAAGGCAAAGTCTACCTTCCATTCCTCTCTTAAATTCATTTCCATCCAGAGATAAAAAAAACTCTTAATTGGTGTTTATATTTTCACGACACTTTAAAGTAAATGTCCAAGTACAGAAAAATGTCAACATTAAATGAACAAATAAAGCCTCATTGCTGCCGAGTCAATTCAAATTCCAGTTGGCAGAGGCAAATTGTTTCATCAGATTTTTTTTAATGTAATCATTTATTCCTCAACATTTTTATTGGCACAAAATTCCCATATCCCATAATTGAAGAGTTCAGTCATTCAATCACATCAAGGGGCATTGTACGCTCCTTGTACCACCACATCTATGTTCAAGCGTCCCCCACCCCCTGCCCATAGTCACACCGCCTTCAGACTGAGTTATGTAGTCACTCTCAGCACTCTTCCTCCCTCCCTCCCTCAGTATTCCCTCCTGGACTCTGCCTTCCCCCTTCCATTGTTCATTTCCCAAACCCCAATGCCCACATTCCCTACAACATTTTGTAACAGTTATTATCATCACACATCCATTTTTTTCCTGTGCTTCACAGCTGGGAAGCGCAACCAAAAACAGTGCACAACAAATTGCACTAAGGTGATAAAGAGAAGATCATATTAGTATACCAGCCAAAATACAAATGATGCATAAGAGGGAGAAGACTCCCATCAATTTTTGAAAAGCCAGAGAAGAAATTTCTACCATGGGATATCTAAGAGATACTTGCACCACATACTAATTCAGGTTTTGTCTATAGGGAGGACAACTGACCTGGTACCGATTTGATCTCCCATAATCAGGATCACAATAGTCTCTACCTGATAATGAGGCTGTTTCGAACTCTTGCCTTAGCTAGAACAGATCTGCCAGGAGCTCCTTGTGACCGTACACTTCAGAGTTGGGTTTGGGCTCCGACTGTCCTCCATAGCCTTCCACAAATTGAGCGTTCATAATTTTAGCTCTGAGACTTTTCTCTTCATCACAGTAGAGTTTTGTAATTATCATCTTTGGATCTCCTAACTGGTGATCTTTGTGGACTGAGTTGAGTCCTGGCTTAGATGGATGCTTGTTTAAATACAAGACTTTTAGATCCCAGACACTTTTAATTGATAAGCTGGGCACTGTCTGCTTTCTTCGCTGCACTTTGCTCTAGCACCCTTTTCTGGAATGATCATTCCAAACAGTAGAGAATCGAGCAGGGGCATGGTGTAAGAACTGCATGTTCTTAAGTTGGAGCTACGATTTAGTGAGGGCCAAGAACTCATTCCTGGATCTGTGCGTTTTGAACAAAATTTTTTGCTGTAACTGGGAAATTTCTACATGTGTCATACCATTCCATAGTTCAATCCTGTTGAACATAATTTTGCAGTTTCTTCCATTATCGTTCTCCAGAAATACTGTTCCTTCATGGAATTCTTGATGTAATTTCCCTCTTATTTCTCCCACTATCTATATTGTCCCTCTCCCAAACCCTTGTTCTAATTTCTTTTCCTATGTGCTTACTGTCCCTGGGTTCCATTTACTGAAACAGAGAAACAAGCGACTCAGCTTCAAGACCTCCCAATGGCAGCACACCTCTGAGATAGACCTCCTTATACAGGAGCATAAGCCAAATATAACAGAATGGCTGCCACAACATTGCTGGAATAGTACGCATCTTACTACTGCATACAGGTCATTGATGTATCAAAATATAATTTTTATGGAAGCAGAGATACCTCTGGTTGGGTTTGAACCACGAATATCTATATCTGTGGTGCTATTGCTAGGGGGCATAAAATCAGTTCCAACTCAAAGCATCCTTATGTACAATAGAAGGTCACTTCCCGATTCTGTACCATCCTTGTTTTGTACGTTTGAGCCTATAATGTGGCCACTGTGTTAATCCATCTCATGAAATCTTTCTCTTTTCTTTTTCTCTGGGTTAGTGGTTGAGAACAAACTATTTACACTATAAGGACATGACATTTTAGTCTGTATGGTCTAATTTTGGGCTTCTGGATGGAGAAATCCTTTAAACATGATATGTTTGTGTGAATGTATGTGTGAATGCATCTGTACGCATTTGTGCATTTGCATCAATGTGTTCCTAATAATTTTATAATATGGTTTTAAATTTAAATGTGTTTTACAAGCTTGTGTCTGTAAATGAACTTAAGTTTTTCAGAGGGCGGGGTTAGGAATAGGGGGTAGTTTCTATTCAAATTACCACCCCTGTAAACCATCATTTTACAATCCACAGAGATTTATTAGCTGTCCCTGCTGTCTTCTGTGATTGAACCTTTAAATAAGATCATAGGAACTCCGAGGGTGCCCTTTATTCTCCAGAATCCCAGAGTGATCTCTTGGAAGAGGGACAGTCATCACAGCTATAGATTCATTACAAATTTGTCAGCATCTTTGGCCGGAATACGGATGTATTTTTTTTTCTGTTAAAAGTAGTAGACCTTCCAAAACCAGTCTGAGAGCTCTTTTCCAAGCATCAATGCAATGTGGCGGAAATTAAATTCGCTTTGGTTTGACATGTGGGCTGGTGATTCAATTCATCATAAGATCCATTCTACTTGCAAGAATGAATTTGCCTAAGTAGGGACATTTTTAAGTAGTTAGTGGTTAAAAATGGTTGTGTCACTGCTGCCTCTCTTGAAATTAAAATAATTTAAAATGCCAATTGAGTCATGGCAAAGAACTTTGTATCTGCCAAATCATCACATATAACTCTGGAAAGGGGAAATGGATTAAGGCACTGTGAAAAAGACTTCAAAAGGAAAATTAAAGAAAACCATGGTCTGTGTATCAAGGTCAAGGACTCCTAGGATTGGGAATATAAGCAACGTTTGAATAAAAAATAATGAAAGTAAAGCTATTTAAACAATAGGCGGCTATACTGAAGATGGTTGCCATTGGCATGGGTTATCCTGATTAATGCACAAGACTGGTGTGATGGCTAAAGAGCCCTTTCTCAGCTGAATCTGTTAGTTGGACTGCTCCGTTCCCCGCTCTGTTTTGCCCATATTTTTGCTTGGTGCTGTACAATCTATGTGCAATATAATAAACTCTTGGTAACTCCTAAGTCTATGATTCTGAGTGTTTCTTGCGAATCCATGCACATTCACAAACATCTCAAATTCCATCATATTACTGAGATTGTAGTGTTTTCCAGGCATCTTGGAATATGAAAGGCATGCAACATGGATTCAATTTCTAAGGATGCATGTATGTGTATGTACGGTTATATATGTGTATATGACCGAGCTCACAGGTTTGCTCACTAGTGTATGTGAGTGTAAATATAATATTAGAATATGTTGGGATCTCTGTCCAACTAAACCCATGACTGTTAAGTCAATTCCAATGCATGATAACCCCAAGTATTGCAGAGTGGAACTATACCATAGGGTTTTCTTGGTGGTCATCTTTATTCAAACTGATCAGCAGACATTCTTTTTCATGTGTCTTTCAGTCGGTTCAAACTGTCAACCTTTATGTTACTAATGGAGCATAATCTATTTGCATCACCCAGGGACTAGGTATATCTATTAAAACAACAACATACAAACACACTGTCATTGAACTGGTTTTGACTTTCAGTGACGGGTTATAGGGTTTTCAAGGTTGTAAATTTCTACAAGAACACATAGTTTCATCTTTCTGTGGTGGAATGACTGGTGGATTTTAATTGCACACCTCGCTACTAACATTCCAATGTTTATTTACCTGAAAATGCTACCAGGAATCTCTACACAGGTTGGTTTAAACAACAACAACATGAATCGTAGGATTCGTGTTTTGGGACATTCAGGTCTCCAAATTACCAGTAGTTAAGAAGGAAAGTAGAAAGAACAAGTGTGGAGGTGAACAAACATGAAAGTGCTTGGTATGTTTGAGAGGTGCAAAGAATTTCAAGACGTTGTGAGTATATTATTTGGGGGAATGGTTCCAATACTGACAGCAGCAAGATTTTAAGGGTACAGTGGAGGTTCACCAAGGGAGATTGGTCAAGAGAGGGAAGATAACGCAATAGACTAGAGGATTGACAAGGTGTTCACTAGGGTAAAATGGAGGATGGAAGTCCACAAGGGGTAAAAGAGCAAACGTGAGAGGGAGATTGGTTAGACTACTCCAGGACAAGTGGTTTGAACTTGTGAGTGCAGAGGTGATGACCTTATATGTAACATAACACAAAGATTATAGTGCATTGTGGAATGATTGCCATCCTGGAGTGTGTTGGGAGCCACTGAAGACATTGAAGTGTGAGGAGCTATGAAGACTTGATAGTGCTATTGATAAATACAGCAGGAATAGGCATATCAAATTAAAGCTTATACTTCAGTCAATGGAATCCTTGAAATATTTAAGTGGATCAATCCTGACCCATGCTTTGTAATCATTTGGTTGTTTACTAATAAATAGAAAAGTTAGATTCATCATTTCATCTGACTTGATGTTTGCTGTTAATCAGTTAAAAATTACAAGAAGTTGGGTTTCTCCTCTGCTGTGATTGCTAAAGAAAAAGTCTGCAAAAATATTTCTGTACAACTTTTGTACCTTTGAATCTTAGACTTGTTCAATCTGGCTGCTTTGAATCCTCTCATTCTAAGAGGGAGGAAATGGGAAGCAGGATAATAATAAAAGATTCTATTGTTTCCATTGTCTTTTCTCCTCTTCTACTTCGCATCCTTTAAGTATGCCAGAGGAGATTTTATATTTGAGAAAAGGACATGATTAATACTACTTAAATCACTTTCAAATTCCCATGACTACAACGGTAAAGGTTTTATTTATTGTCTCCCTGATCAAAGTTACTGAAATAGACTTATGTGAATTGAAGGCCAGAGCTGTGTTTGCGTTTTGGCTTGAAATAATGATCAGTAGATTACTCATCAAAATGTACCTTCTTCCCAGACCTAAGCACGTTGGGCTTCCTCTTTCCCAGAAGAAATATGTTACTGAGAGTCTATGTAGCCAGTCTTATATTGATGAGACTCCCACTAAGCAGGGAATGCAGAAATCTGCAGACATCTTGATACTGTCATTTGAGAGCTCAGAGCGAAGGTCATCAGCAGATCTGGGATTCTTTTGTGAGTGAACCCTAGGTTTTATGAACGATACACTGCCACGGCCAGTATAATTTCACATTGTGTTATGATACCCATAGGAACTTAAGTTAGATAATGTGCAGAACTCAAATAAGTTATTTGAGATTATGTCTCAGGGATAGTCATGTAACATTTCCCAGGATTAGACCCATTAGAAGGTTGATTTCATGACAGAAATTTCCCTGTAAGGAAAGGTACATAGAAATTGCATAGCAGCCTGTCTTAATTCTTTCATGATGGAATTAGTTTTTGCTTATAATTTTGTTGATTTTTTCATCAACGGAATGAATGCTTAATCATTGTCTATGTCTGAATTGAGTGTGTCCCTTAGTACGAAGAGGTGGGGGGATATAGGAGTGCTGGGACACATATGCCTTCTGGACTTCTGAACACTGTGGATGGGGTGGTGGAATGAAAGTGTCCCATTGGCCTTTGTGACACTCACTGTGGACATGTTGTAGATTGTTAGGACATGTATGTCCCTACAAGAATGCACTACCTCATACAATATCCTATGAAAACAGTAGCTTGTGACACATGCCCACTTTTTTTCCATTTCAAACAAACTTCAGGTTCCTTTTAGCAGCTGCCCAATAAATCCCAGAGGAGGAAAATGTAAATGGCAGCTGTCTGTCCCACCAGGCATGAAACAGTTAAGCAATGCATTAAAATGATAGTGAGAAGACTCCTTTTGGTGAGTCTCTGTGAATGTTGAAAGTTTTGGATGTGTCTTAGCAGCTGATTCAAGATTAGCTCAGGTGGGTGTGGAGCTACAGATGCTCAGAGCTTTGAGAGCCAAGATTTTTCTGAATCAAAACTGGAAATCAGCACAACGTCTCCCCGCTCTTTACATGTTCTGCAAAGAGAAGAAATGTGCAGATCTATTCTGGTCACTCCGTCTCATTGAATATTTATGGAAGTTCTGAGGCGAGTGAAATATTCCCAGCTATCTCTTGAAGCTGAAACCGGCAGCTTGGAAATAGATAACTGGCAGTACTGGGTTTGTCTGTGTAGGACAGCATAAATTAAAAAAAAAATCACAGGGGAATTGTTATATGTGCCTTGTCTTGGTGATTTACCATAAAATTAACAAATGTTTCTGAATCCCAACAGATTCGGGAAAAAGAAAGAAAAGCACGGAACTCACTGGCATTGAGTCGATGCTTACTCAGAAAAGGGCAGGATAGAGCTGGCCTGAGTTTCTAAGACTATAACTCTTTACAGGAATAGAAATTCGTGTCTTTGAGAGGGAAAAAGAAGAGCAGGGGATCATTGAAAACAAAAGCCCATTCACTTTTGTTGAGTTGCTTCTGCCTCGCAGGAATACTGTGGAACAGATGAGAGCTGTTCTTCAGGGTTTTCGAGACAGGAAATCTTTATGGAAGCAGACAACCAAACTCATCTTTCTCCCAGGGAGTGGCTGATGCTTTGGAAGCACTGAGCTTGCGGGTTTGCAGGTCCCAAATTTAACCAATTGGGCCACCAAGGATCCCTTAAAAAGAAAATCAGACCACTTTAAATAATTGTTCTTCATTGCTTAATGATCCTAATACTTAATTTATTTGACTAATGGCATATAGTTTCTGTTTTTGTCCAAATTCTTGCCATTTCACACACACATCCATACACCTATATTTATTTGCCATTAAATTATCCCCATTGTATTTAGTGCTTCTCTTCTATTAAAGAACCTTTGATTGCAAAGGAAAACTTGCCTAACAAAACTCAGATATAATGTTTAAAAATAATATAATAAATAAGCAAATCACAGACAATGTCACAGAGCTAGGAACCAGAATATAATCAGAAACCTTGGAAAATGAAACTGTGGAGATGCTAGGTCTGAGTCATCCCCTCTGCTTTATAGGCTGTGGAAAAGGGATTACATTCAGCTTTGAATGAACGGTATTTCTATATTCTCATCCTGTGTCCTATAACTTTGATGTTCCCTCCCACATGGACTTTGGGTTCAATCATTTGACTTACTTCGGAAAATGGGATTTTATCATACATGATGCCAATAGAAGTTTGAAAAGTGTGTGCATTTCCTCTGACTTTCCCAGGTTTGATTGCAAAGCAATGAGACATATAGAACAAAGTGAAGTTAACCCATTTGTCATTTGTCTCAGCTGAAGCTAATTTATGTGAAAAACTCAACTAATATTGGAAAAGCTACCCAGATAATCCAAGATTGGCACGAGATGCATGTAGTCCGACTCCAATGAACAAATAGCCTAAATGATACATAGAAGAACAAAAATAGATCTTTGTTGTTGTATGCTACTCATTTTTCTGTTTCATTGTTATGGAAAATATTATAGCACATAGATGAGGATATAATAATTAAATTGTCTCTTACATCTCTGTTTACTTCCCTCCTTTCCTTGTGCTTCCCCTCTCTGCCACTCCTCCCCTAGCTTAACCATTTCCCAGTGTCACTGCTAGCCCCATGGTTGCCTGTGTTTATACGCACAGTGCACATTACCAATGCCAGCTTTTGTTACTTTTTGGCCATATTCTTGACAAAGAGAAAATATTACGAGTCTAGAAAAAACTAATGAATTACTTAGCTTTGGTTCAGGCATCTATCAACACAATTTTCGTCAGTAGTGGAATGGTGAAAAAAAACAGAAAGTCAAGCATTCCAGTGTGTTTTGAGAGGATTTGATTCTTTTCAGAAGGGGGATACAGCAGGAAAAAATGTTGTGACTTACCTTTCATTATAGAGAAAGCCCATAACGTAAATTTAAAATGTTAATTTGATGTATAGTATGCACTCTTTTTTGGGGGGCATAACTACCCTCTGGTGGTTGTGGGAGCTACCCAGTGTTGCTCCTAGAGAGCTGTCATTGGATTTGAACCGCCAAGCCAGTGGGCCGCAGTCCCTCACTCAACCACTATGCCACTGGGACTCAGCCCAGTATGTACTCTTAAAATAAAGTGCTAACTAGTAAGAACTTAAAAGTACTTTTAAATGTGCCAATAGTCATCATAGGTAACATTAATAAGTCTTGGTTATGCACTATATACTGTGATAATTATTTTATCTTGTTTAACCCTCCCTACTTTATGAAGAAGAGGATATTATTATCATTCTCATTTTACAGTTGGTAACTGAGGCTTGGGGATAAATTTGCCCCCTGTCTTTTTTTCAATAATTTCATTGGGGGCTCTTATAACATTCAATACACCATTTGTATCAAGCATATTTGTGCACATGTTGTCATCTTCATTTCCAAATATTTTCTATTTGAGCCCTTGGTATAAGCTCCTCTTCCCCCTCCTTTATTTTCTTATAAATCATTTTATTTTATTCAGGCCTCATACAACTCCCATTATGATCAATACATGCATCAATTGTATGCAGACTACATTTTCACATTTGCTGTCATTATCACTCTCAAAATAACCTCCAGTACCAGCTCCACATATTTCCCCTCCTTCCCCTCACTCCTCCCCATGAGCCCTTAAAATTTACAAATTGTTATTACATTTTCATATTGTACACTGTCCAATGTGTCCCTTCACACACTTCCCTGTTGTCTGTACCCCAGAGAGGAAGTTATATGTAGATCCTTGAAATTGGTTCCCCCTTTCTATTCCACCCTCCTGGTATCACCACTGCCACCACTGGTCCAGAAAGGATCATCTGTTGTAAATTCTCCATGTTTCCAACTCCAGTGTACACCCCCTGGTCTAGCTGGATTTTTCAGGTAGAATTAGGTTCATGATAGTGGGTGGGAGGAAGTGTTGAGAACTAGAGGAAAGGTGCGTATTTCATTGTTATTACGCTGTACCTTGATTGGCTCAGCTCTTTCCTGCAACTCCTCTGTAAGGAGATGTCACTTCACCTATTGATGGATTTTGAGTTCCCAATCTGTACTCCCGCTTATTTATAATGATATAATTTTAGGTCTTTGATGCCTGACACTGGATCCCTTCGACACCTCGTGGTGACACAGGCTGGTGTGCTTCTTCCATGTGGGCTTTGTGGCTTCTGAACTAGTTGTTTACTTTCATGCCTTTAAGACCCGAGATGCTATATCTTTTGATAGCCGTTGCCCTCTGTCTTATGTCTTCCATTATTGCCTATACTGTTTATAGAATGATTAGTAGAGTAAAAGTCATATAGTTTCACTGTATAATTTACATAATTTATACAATTAATATCTAAAGGTGACACAATAGTTTCCTAGTTAAGCAAATTGTGTTCCATTAACCTGCAATTCCAAAGGGGATTTAAATAGCACTTCTGGATAGACAAGGCAATTTTGTCCTTTTTTCCTTCTTTGGAGATCTAAATCAACCGCTCTTGGACTGTTGATGTCAGTTTCTGTTTTCTGAACCACTGTGTTCACCATTAAGTAGACAGGTAGATTTTCACTTAGCCATTTTGCTTTCAAACCTTATGCCTGTTGGGTGTTACCAAATCCAAGCCTCAGGTTTAATCTCTTTCAAAAGCAAACCGCTGTCAGTCACCTGACTGCATAGCGTATGAATTGGGGACTTGGGAGTACAATTACAGAGTAGAGATATTTTGAGTTATTTTGATTTTTGTCATAGCTCTGCCTACTGTCCTATCAGATATCTCCAAATACCTGACCTTTTCTTTGTTCCGCATTGAAAACTGATTTTTCTCTAAAGAATACAAGTTCTTGGATTGTACCAGTTTCCACTCTGCTGAGAATTCCAAAGAAGAGAATACAAAAATAGAGATTGTAAATAACCAACTAGCAGGTTGAGGTGACTGGCTGGATATTGAGAGTGAGAGTCTATGAAAACCTCCACAATTACTAAGGTTTATAGATTAGATGACATATTGTATCCACAGAGAGGAAATAAGAAAACTCTAAGGCAGTTGTTCTCAACCTTCCTATTGTTGTGACCCTTTAATACAGTTTCTTGTGTTGTGATGACCAGCCAACCATAAACTTATTTTCATTGCTATTTCATAATTGTAATTTTCTACTGTTATGAATCAGGCAAACCCTGTGAAAGGGTCATTTGAAAAGCAAAGGGGTTGTGGTCCATAGTTTGATAATTGCTGCTGTAAGGTTTTCTTCTCCTCCTCCTTCTTTAAGAAATAAAGTGATGATCGTATCAGGAAGGTGGGCATGTAATGATATGATTTTTGGTTCTTGACACCTCATGGTCACCCAAGGTGGTATGCTTCTTCCATATGGGCTTTGTTGCTTCTGAGCTAGATGGTTGCTTGTTTACTTTCAAGCCTTTAAGACCCCAGACATTACATCTTTTGATAGCTGGGCACCATCAGCATTCGTCACCACTTTTACTTGTGCACACATTTGTCTTCAGTGATTATGTCGGGAAGGTGAGCATTATGGAAAGTCAATTTAATAGAAAAATTTTCTTGTATTGACGAAGTACTTGAGTGATGGTCCAATGCCCACTTGCGGTCTTAATACTAATCTTTAAGTGTATGCACTTAAATCTATTTCCCCATTGTCATTATATAAATATATTCATCGGTGTACATTCTTATAGTTAGGCCTCTATAAATTCCCTTTGCCTCCCAGTTATTTCTTCTATTTCCTTTTACTTTCTTCTTGTCCCACTACCATGCTCAGCCTCCATGGGGTTTCAGTATTTTCTCTGTGTTACATTAATCTTGATCAGTCCCTATCGGGCCTCTCACACCCACCTTGTCATTGATTTTGAATCACTTGTTCCCCTGTCCCTGGATTTGTCAACACCACCTCCTTTCCCTCACCTCCCCCTCTCCCACCTGGAAGAAGCACACCAGCTTGTGGGATAGAGGAGGAGTACAGATTGGAGAACCAAATTCCATCAATGGTTAAAGTGACAGCCTCTTAGAGAGGAGTTGTATGAAGGAGATGAGCCAGTCAAGGTACAGTGTAGTAACAATGGAATATACAACTTTCCTCTAATTCTTAAATGCTTCCTCCCACCCACTATCATGATCCCAATTCTACCTTACAAATCCAGCTAGACCAGGAGATGTACACTGGAGCTGGTAACAGGGGTAATTCAGGACAGATGATCCCTTCAGGACCAGGGGTGAGAGTGGTGATACCAGCAGGGTAGAGGGAAGGTGGAATGTAAAGGGGGAACCTATTGCAGGGATCTACATATGGCCTCCTCTCTGGGGTACAGACAATGGGGAAGTGGGTGAAGGGACACATTGGACAGTGTATGATAACAAAATAATGACAATTTGTAAATTGTTAAAGGTTCATGGGGGAGGGGGAGTAGGAAGGGAGGAGAAATATGGGGAGATTGTACCGGGAGCCTAGGTTGAAAGAAGATGTTTTGAGAATGATGATGACAACAAAGGTGCAAATGTGATCAGCATACAACTGATGTATGTATTTGATCGTGATAGTGGTTTCATGGGCCCCCAATTAAATTATTTATATATTTAAGAAGAAATAAAGTGGCAAAACGCATTGGACACATCTGTTGCAAAGGATCTTTCAAAAATTAATAAAACAAAATATAACTTTAAGAACTAGGGTCCACTAGACCCAAGCCATAATATTACCAATAGCCTCATATGCATGTAAATGGTATACAATGAATAAAAGCTCAAACAAGAAAAAAACAAGAAAGCATTACATTTGTGGAAGACATAGTAAAGTTAATTTGGAGCATGTTAAGTTTGAGGTTATTAGAATCCAGGTAGAAATGTACAGTAGATAGGAAGATTTATAAATTCAGAGCTGGTGGAGGGGGTTTTTATATATTGAACTCAATATATAAAAGTGGCAGTTACTTTAGGACACTGTGTGAAAACTTCAAGGGAAACTACACAAAAGAAGATAGATCATATCCTGAGAAAAAAATAGTCAAGGAGACAATTAAGAATCAGTACTAAAGCCAAGAGCAGGACCAAGAACAGAGTGACTGAAAAAGAAGAGGAGTTTGTTCTACAGTGCTGAATGCAGACAAGAGGCATTGGGTGTGTGTTAGTCTCAGTAGGCTTGAGAACCAAATGCATAAACATGCCTAAAGAAAGAGCTTTCTATCCAAGACCAATTGAATATTGAGAAAACATCCCAGTTCAGTCCAGATCAAGTCCATAAGTCTAATATTAGCCCATATGCCTGATACCAATCTACGAGGTCCTCTTCAGACTCACAAAAGACATGCAATGATGCAGAATGCAGGAGAATCACAGGCCAGTGGGTGGAATACCTTGTGGATTCAATGAAAGTGGAAGCATCTTATTGCTGGCAGGGTCTCCACATGGCTTCTCCAGCTCCGAGTCTCTAGCTGCCGTCAGCCTGTCTCCATGTAGCTTGTCAGCAAGTTTATCTCACAGGGAGTGACCAAGTGTACTGCTTCCAGTGAGCTATTTATCTTCTTAGTGCCTCCAAATGAGGTCATCCAGCTGCCACCTGATTGGCAGGTAACCTCCACCCCTTCACTCACATGTCTCAAATTGACAACAGATTATGTAACTACCACTGGGGACATATTGAGGAGAACAATATTTAAATTTAGTGATTAGGAAGTCATTCTTACAGTATCAAGTTAATTCTGACTCATCTCAACCCAAAGGACAGGGTAGAATTGCCCTGCAGGTATCTGACATGGTCACTTTCAGGAGAATCCTTTAAATGTTTCCCATAGAGTGGTTTCGAACTATTGACCAATGCATAACCCATTAAGCAAGCAAGTCTCCCAGGAAGTCATTCAAATGCCCAACTTACTGCCATCGAATCTATGTCAGCTTGTAGTGATCCTACCGGACTACGTAGAATAGCCCCTGTGAGTTTCTGAGACCATTTGTTTATAGGAATAGAAAGTGCCATCTTTGGAGCAAATAGTAAATGCAGGAGGAGGAAAGAAGCATTAAAACTGATTGTGATGATATATGTACAACTCTTTAAAACGTGATTCAGCTATGAAAGTGTATGATATGTGAAAAATGAAAACTAGCAAAAAATGAAAAACAGACAAGTAACCAAACTTGACTAATGGTTACCATGGGTGAAGGAGAAAGAGTTGTTGCTTAGGAAGCACTGAGTTTATGTTAATGTTGGTGAAGTAAATTAGAAAAGGATATCAATACTGGTTGTATAACACAAAGAGCATTATCAATGCCCTTGAGTTATATATATATATATATATATATATATATATATATATATATATATGAAACTTAAATTGGATAATGTTTTATTGTGTATATTTTTACCAAATTTGAAAAAAAACCCACAAATAGTCATCAGTTCAAGGAAGATGAAAATGTTCAAAAATTGATTGTGGTAACAACTATGTACCTCTTCTTGATATGATTAAATTACTGAATTGTATGACATGTGAATGAAACACAAGTAGAACTGTTTTTCTGAAAACCCTGTCTTTGTCTCTAGGAAGTCATTAGTTTGTTTTAAAAAAGCACTTATTCAGTTTTGTGAATCAGATTGCAGGAGGATTCATGAGAGAGTGCTTAAAGAAGATAAGATGAAAAATCGTATAAAAGGGAATCAAACCAAAACCATATCCACTGCTAGATATCTAGTTGATTCTGATTCTTAGTGACCCTGTATAAGTTTCTGAGATTTGGAAATATGTTCTTGAGCTGATAGCCTCACCTTTCTCCCCTCGAGTGAGCGGCTGGTGGGTTGGAATTGCAGATCGTGTGGTTAGCAGTCCATTGTCTAACCCACTGTGCTTCGAGGGGTTCCTTACTTAGAAAGGACAAAAAGATAAAAGAAGTTCTTTCCAACATTGGAAACATCCATATATGTGTGTTGGCAGTGGGGGCTGGGCAGGAGTGAATTGGAGAAGGCAGAGAGAGAAATAGACACTTTAAGCCCACTGCTACTTAGTCAATTCCTATGTATAGCTATCCTACAGGGTAGAATAGAACTGGTCCCTAAGGTTCCAAGTGTAAGTGTATACAGGATCTGACAGACTCATCTTTGTCCTGTGGAATGTCTGGTGTTTTTGAACTGCTAACCTTGCTTTTAGTTGCCCACTAGTGCTGGAAGTTTAATAATTAAGGCCATGGACGATTGGTTTTACAAGCTGAATTAACTCTAAGGTGCTCTAGATCCACCAAGAGAAGACATCTTAGGACTGTTTCATTGATATCAAACCATAGATAACCCAGAAAAGGAAAGATTAGAACTACCAGTTGTACTTCAGAGTTCTTTAAAGGGAAGGAAAATATCCTGGAGCTCTAGTTTTCCTAGAACCATGGAGCCTAACAGGTTTGCTTGTTGACTATAAGCAGCATACCCAGCAATAAGTTAAGACCACTGTGTCCTTTCTTTGACTTGAGTGCTATCCAGATGGCTTTGGCTGTCACTTCCAAGACCTTGGTTAACCTGGAAAAGCAGGATTTTTTTTCAAGTCAATAGGATGGAATGAGATTAGTAGTGTAGATTGGAACAGATTTTATCCTCTCAGCTTATAAAGAAATTTATTTTAGGAAACAAAAGTAGAGGAAGAGGTGGTGATAGATGTGTGGCTAGGAGAAGTGTGGGTTGATAGGTGGGGTGATCATGGAGATGTGGAATTATGGATGAAATATTAGGGAGGCTATACCTAACACTGCAGTTTTCTCAGACCATTTCAATTTCTGAGACTTCAGCTGAGTGGGGTAAATATAGAATTGAGGGACTGAGGGTGTTATAAAATATTGGGAGTAATGATATAGAGTATCTGCTAGGGACGCCACAGAAATGACTAAAGTCATTGTCAATTAACACAGTTAGTATATAGAAAAGAGGAGGCAGCATGGATTCCCACAAACACCCGTTTTTCTCCATTGATGCTTCATGCCTCCGGAAGTGGGAAGGTTGATAAGGCAGGTAATAATTGTCACTCAATCAAATCTAGATAAACTCACAGATGAATCAGCCCCTGCCCATACTGGTTGGTAGTGAATGTCATCCTGTTCCTGAGATATTTTTCATACTTATAGAAGTCAGTACAGAAATGAACACATTTGAAAACCTAGGTGCATTGTAAGCTGTGGAGTAGTTCTATGGAAATTCTTTTCTCTTGGGATGTACACTTCCCACAACAAGCACCATTTCTCCAGTTTTCCTTCACCACAGGCCATTGTGGTGAAGGAGAACTGAGAAGGGTTTTGCTTATGGAAATTTCATTTTTTAACCGAAGTTCCTATAGGCTGGAAAGTACACAAATTCAGTGCCCTGCTGCCGATCTTTCAGTTGGCAGCTAAGCACTTAATCCCTGTGTCTCCAGGACTCCTTTGGAATCTAATGGTTTCTAGAAAATTCCTTGCATAATCTCTTGCATCCTTCATGCAGATGTAATTTTTCATGGACAAAAGGTATGAACAACTTGAAGTCTGTGACACATATGCCAAATGACTTTTCCAAAGTTGTTGCAGCTTATGTTTGCCTTTGTAGATGGAGGTTTCATAGTTACTGATTGAAGTGACTCCCGCATAAATTAAAGTTTACATTTAGTTCTCCATTTTCTAGGCTACTATTTTCCCATAAAACAATCTACTGAGTTCAATTAGGCAATATTACCAATCAGTGCACATGTGTCATCCACTGTGATGGAGGGGAGCCTCACTCGTAAAGAATTTCTATAGGGTTCTGTGTTTGTGAACCTTCCCAGGATGAGACAGCCTCTTTTTTTCTACCAATGAGCTTGAACTGCTTATCTTTGTTGTGAACCATCCCATGCTGATCCAACAGTGTACCCAGGCCCCATTAGTGCAGAGGTTCAGACCCAAGCCAAGCTCATCGCCTTCAATTCCCTTTTGACTCCTATAGGGCAAGATTGAATTACCCCGTGGGTTTCTGAGACTCTAACATGGAGAGCCACATTTCAGTCATATGGGATTTAATATAGTTTAAGTAATCCTGTAATACTCTTACAAGTCTTGGTTGTAAGTGTTAAACTCAATCTGTATCTAAAAATCCTATTTACAACTATGTACAAGTCAGACTTGGGAAGTCAGCAATGGGTTGGGTTTTTTTTAACACTTTTTTAAAAACATTAAAAAAATTTTTGTTGTTGTTTTTGTTAACACTTTTAGGAGTTCTGGAGGCACAGTGGTGAAGACACCCACCCACCAACCAAAAGGTTGAGTTTGAATTTACCACAGTCTCAGGTTGCAGTCTGCTTCTGTAAAACCCCTATGAAGAAGTTCTACTCCATTCCATAGGGTCGTCTTTATTTTATTTTATTAGGCTAAAGCTTTTATGCTGGCAAGAATATTTAAAGTGCCATGAACTGCCAAAAGAACCCAAAATCTGTCCTGGAAGAAATATAGCCAGACTGTTCCTTAGAAGAAAGAATGGCAAGACTTCATGTCGTGTCCTTTGGACAAGTTATCAAGAGCATCCAGCCCCTGGAAAAGACTATCGTGCTTGCTTGGTAAAGTAGAGGGACAGTGACAAAGACTCAAACTGAAGGACAATTGTGACAATGATACCGAATCTGGCCATGTTGCCTTCTGTTGTCACTGTGAATCAGAACTAACTTGAAGGTATTTAGCAGCAGCAGCAGCAGCAAGAACAACAACAAAATATCTACAGAATGCTGAGGTATAATAGCCCTTCCTTGTGTAGGTATTGTGGAGAGTTAAGAAAGCATGTGTCCGTGTGTGCTGGATCATCTGTTTGCCCATCTAGATCCCTGGTCTATCTTGCTCTATGTTAAGAGAGTCTGGACAATGTTAGGGGCTTCCTTGCCCTTGCTTTTTTAGTTGGGTTCAGCTAGCAGGAAGCTTTAGGGTAGGAAAAAACTATGGGTATTTTTTTCTAAATCCCTTTCTGCCAGCTTATCATGTATTGGCAATAGCTCTGTCTGAAGGCCACAGTTCCTGTCATGTGGCCCTCTCCTATAGCTGGAGCTGTAACACTTTCTGGCTTGTAGCATATGCTTCCTTCTTTTGTCCATTCAGCAAAGATAGTAAAATACTTCTGTCTATTGCTAGCTCTGGTATATCATCCCATCCTTTTACCAAACTCACTCCTTCACGAAACTCTCAGTTAACCCAGTTGAGGGTATCATTTGTTTTCCACTTGAACCCTGACAGGAACTGAGCACATTTCCCAGCGCATAACATATGCACAATATATTCTAAATAAAATTTTGTCATTAGAGATCATATCCTGTGTAATATATCATTCAAATGTATGCATTGTGTGGCCTCATTTGGAGTTAATTCTTCATTTGGTCCACAACATTTAATTTTAAGATAAACATGCAGATATAATTCAGGTAAGAAAAACCCTCATCGAATCATATTTTTTCCTTGTTGCTCTCTGGATTTTAGGTAAGGACATAAATAATTGGGAGATAAATGCATATTTAGGATTTTCTAAAAAGATAATCAGTTTCTTGGGGACCTTGTGGAATAAGTGCAAAGCCAGCTAGTGTGAAATAGGTCTGGAAATGTACTCTTATTCGGCCTCTATTAAGAAGTCATTTAATTTCTCCTAGTTCAGAGGGTTGAGCTAAGCTGTGAAGTGCCTACCACACACCTGAATCATGATACAAGTGATCCATTGGTCCCATCCACATCCAGACTTTGGCAGGTTGATGGCCCAAAGTCCATACTGGACCCAGGCATCACCCACAGGTTCGAAGTGGTTTCTTGACTGAATTGCTTCTGGCTGAAAACTGGGTATTATATTTCTTAAAGGTGGTCCACTAGGATCCAGGATCCCAAATAGGTTTCTCATGGTTACTTTTCTAAAAACACAAGTTCTCCAATAGGAAGAAACCTCAAGTGTTCTTAGGATTCTAATTTAGCATAGTTTTGTTTGATTATTACTAACTTAAGCTGATTATTGCATTGTTTCATTTTTCAATTAGGGATATCAAATATTTCAAAATTACTGACTTTGCGTTCTCCATTGTACTCAAGCCTTCTATTAAACAAGTTACCATATTTGTTTACCTACTCATTACAATACATTAATTATAGGCCACTTTAAAGAGGCAGAGAAGCTCTGTTTCTCTTTAGGGAATATTTTGAAATACATAGCAAATATTTCACCCCACTGTTTTATGGAAATGATAGGAAGAGTAAAATGATGCCTTAAGGTGACTTGTTACGTATTCTCTCAACATAACTGTTTCTTTGTGTTAAATAAAATGAAGATTGAAGACACTGACAGACAGGCTAGGATTGTGGTTTTAGTTATTATTTTTTATTAGAATGGCTTCATTATATTATGTTATATAACTGTAGAACACAAACCTGAATTTAGGAGTTTAATCTAAGAACAGATCAAATTGGTGGGATAGGGAAATGAGCAAAGTTGACAGTTTAGGCCATCAGTATTTTTCCTCTCTATAATATTGTGCCAGAGTTAATTGCTTTAAACATTGCCATTGCCAACAAATTGTCCCACCTCCAGAAACTTGACTTAAAACATTTTGTTCCAGGAATATCATTTCTCATCTATCTGGCTTACTAAACCTAGTAGCTACAGCAACAATTCTTTAAAGACTTTGGAATCTTTAATCCACTGACTCTTCAACTTCAGTTGTTCCTTAATCAGCATATACCTTCATTTCCACCTTATCAAGTTTAGATTCCTTAGTCAATCACTAAATAAAATTACAAGCTTTCAAAATGCTGACATATTTCGTTTCTACATAAATGGCCTTCAGTGTTTTGAGCAGATGCTTCCAAGTAACTGCTAAGTCATAGCAACCCTAAGCACAACAGTCTGAAATACTGCCTAGCCCTGCCCCATCAGCTTAAGGGAGATGCTTGAGTCCATTGTTGCAATTTCAGTCTATTCTGTCCAAAGTCTGGCTTTTCACTTTCCCAAGCATGATGTTCTTTTCTAGTGAGTGACCTATGCAGATAACATGTCCAAAATACAACATTGCAGCAACCTTACTTTTTGGTTATACTTCTTCCAAGACAGGTTTGTTTGTTCTTCTGTTAGTTCATTGTACTTCTGATATTCTTGGTCAGTGCCATAATTCAGATGCATCAATTCTTCATTCCTTATTTAGCACCTAACTTTCATATGACTATGAAGCAATGAGAAATACAATGGCTCAGATCAGACTTACCATAGTCCTCAGAATGACATCCTTACACTTCAACATGTCGAAGAGGTCTTGTGCAGCTTATTTCCTCAATGTCATTTGATGTTCTGACTGCTGCTTCCAGGAGCATTGATTGTCTATCTAAGCAAGATGAATTTTTGACAGTTTCAATCTTCACTCCATTGATCATGATATTACCTACTGGTCCAGTTCTGATGAAGCTGGTTTTCTTTACATCTTCATAAAGCAAGGTTGTGTCATCTGCGTATCACAGGTTGTTAATAAGCTTTCCTCCAAACCTGATGCCACATTTGCTTTCATGTAGTATAGATTCTATGATTATTTGTGCAGCATATAGACATTGAAGAAGCATTATGAGAGAATACAACACCGATGCACACCTTTATCGATTTTAGAGTATTTCTTTGTTCTGTTTGCACAACTTCTTCAGTCTATATACAGGTTTCAGATATGAATGGAATCTATGAACTCTAACTTACACATTCTGCTGGATCACATTTCTTTGGAATAGGTACAAATATGGAACTTTTCCCATCAATTGATCAAGTAGCTGCCTTCCAAATTTTCTGGAATTGAAGAATGAGTGCTTCTCATACATCATCAGCTGGATGTAATATTTCAATTGCTATTCCATCAATTCCTGGAGCCTTGTTTTTGGATAATGAATTACGTACAGCTTTATATATGAGGGGCAGGTTATATATCTTTTTATCTATCATCATTTATCAGCTATTATTTTGGTTTTCAAACTTCAGATTTTGCACATTTTATTATCTACTCTGTCTTCTCAAGATTCCCTTTGATATTTTTTGTTCAACTCTTTTGCATCATAATTTCTCCCATTTGTTTTACCTGCTCTATGATCAAGAGCAAGTTTCAGAGTCTCTTCTAATGTCTATTTTAATTTTTTCTCTCTGTTTTGATGATTCTTTGCTTTATCCATGCATGATACCCTGTTGTCATCCCACAGCTTATCAGATCTTCTGTCATTAATATACAATGAGTCAAATATGTTTTTGAGAGGTTGTAAAAATTCAGATGGTATTTACTCAAGGTCATATTTTGGCTCTCATGGACTTGTCTAATTTCTTTCAACTTCAACCTGAACTTACCACTGAGGAGCAATTGTGCTTCACAATCAATCCCTCGCATAATTTTTTCATATTGACCTTGTGCATCCTCTCTTTCCAGAGATGTGTCCAATTTAATTCCTGTTCATTTCACTTGATGAGGGCCATGTATATAATTAGTATTATGCATATAAATAGTTTACGTTGTTGTAAAAAGGTATTTGTAATAAAGGAATTTGTAGTGGTTGGTATTGACAATTCTATCCTGATCTTGGGCTAACACTAAACCTGCGCTCTAATTTAACAGCAATTCCTTCTTACATCATGGTCCTGCTCGATACTCACCCACCTGAAAAGAATACGGATGCTGTGGGTGCTATAGCAATGTGTAGTGAAGAAATTAGATGGTGCCAAGGTATCTGCTAGAATAATGCCTGGGGTTTTAAAGACTTGTTTCCAAATAAGCAACCGTCTATGTGATATGCCAACTAAGTTCACGTGGAGGAAGCACACCAATATACATGACCCAAAGATTGTAAATTATATATAATCAAACTCCTAAGGAAGGAACGGTGTCAGAGCCTATGTTGGGAAATTCTGGCTAGGAAATGGCTATGAAGGACAGTAGGAAGCCAAGGTATGTGTTGGAGATCTACACAGGAAATAAGTTTCCGGTGATTTCCCTCTATCCACAATTTAGGGATGGAAATCAAATTGTTACCAACATGATAAACCTGACTTGAATGATTATAATCTTGTCCCTTGATTCCTCCTCTGATACACATTGGGGATAAACTGGTTTTCAACATTTTCACATTTATATTTATCCCCGATGCATTTTGTCATTGTGAATAGCCCTCTTGAATTTTTGTTATATGCTTGTCATTTTTCAGTATATAAAATCCAGGATTGATTAACCTATAGAGACAACAAGTATAATAAGGGTTTTTGAGGGATCCAGGGGGTGAGGGGATGATAAAGGGCAACTGATCTCAAGGCGTTCTAGAAGGAAGAAAATGCTTGAAAAGTAACTGTGGTGACAATTGTACAGTCTGCTTGATGTGATTGAGCTGCGGCATAATATGATATCTGAATTAGCTCCCAACAAAATGATTTTGGAAAAATAGGAAGAGGAGAGAGTCTATCCTGAAACTTTGAAATTATTCCAACTGTGAATAATTAATCATGTGTCTTGTTTTCTTACTTGATCAATTTCAGACTGAAGACGTTGGTAGAATTCTTCAATCTTTCATCACCAGCTTTATTTGGGTTTCTACTCCTGTAAAGAGTTGCAGTCTCAGAAACTGACAGGGGCATTTCTACCATGGCATGTAAGCTTGCTGTGAGTCAGCATCAACTCAGTGGCAGTGAGTTTGCTTTTGGTTTGTGTCCTATAGTGGTAGTGTGTGAATTTGGATCACGGTTGTATCACATAAATAGCTTGTGGCCATGGAGATATTATCCTATAAGAGTTAGCATTGTATTTCATGAGAGATATCAAGATGGTCTTTTCTGGACTAGTGTGGTAGACCAGATTGATTGGAGAAAGACACCCAGTGAAACTTTAGGACTGTACATCAAGGAAGCATCCCAGACCAGCCCAACTCAAGTCCCTCAGTTCTACATTAGTCCTGAATTCCCTCTTCAGACTGAGCAGTTACATGCAGTGCTGCCGAATGCAGAAATATCACAGACCGATGGTGCCAATTTATGTTGATCCAAAGTCCGCGGAAACATGGCAGAGCTCCAGCAGCTCTCAGGGTTGTCTGCAAGCAGGAAGATAAAGACCGAGAGAAGGGGAGGTTTCCAGGGCCCTCCTTAGGAGAAAGCTGTGCCCACAGGAGGCAGTATCCAGCTGTGACCTGAGTGACAGGTTAGATATCACCCTTTCACTTTTATAGACCTTGAAGTTGACATAAAATTATGTCACTACCACAGCTAAGAAAGCTACACGATTCCCTTGAATTGGTTGTACACACTCGGGAAAGCCTTACCTGATCCAATGTAACACTCCATCAACTTGAAGCCTATACCCAAAGCAGTTAAACTTCTCTGAAAGCACAACCCACAAGAAATCCCATCATTATCCTTATCGGTTTCCATTTAAATTGATAAATTTAAAGAAGACCCTTAGTATTACCCTAATATATGTCTCAAGTTAATTTCCCTTTCCATTTTCCTAAACAATGATTTATTTACCTGCTCTTTTCACAAACCACCAATAGTTTCTCTCTACTCCTTAACTTGAACCGAACAGCTTATTTTACAAAAAACGGAAATGATCAGAATTGAGTTATATCATTTTCGCACCATGATATCTACCAATTTTTGTTAGCTGCCTTCTTACAATAGATGGACTTTTCTAGTCTTATTGAAGTCCAATCCTCTGCATATGCATTCCCTGTCACTCTCCCATATTCTCAATTATTTTGTTCTAGCAGTCATGTCATCTTTGTTTTGCTCAGTCAAATTTCTTCTCCTTAAAGACCATTACTGCCAGCATGCAAGCATGCTACGATTTGTTCCCTTTAAAAGAAATCTTCAATTTACTGAAGACTCTTCTCTAACTATACCTCATCCCTGTTTTCTTATATAGTAAACCACCTAAAATAGGTATCTATAATCATCATATCTTTCATTTCTCATGAACAAGCCTCCACAGTCACCTTCGTATTGCTCATATTGTAAAATCTAGTGGTAAAATATCTTTCTCCATCTCAATTACCGTTCTAGACACCACGACAATAATTAAGATATCTGCCAATTTGGGTTCTCTGAGGCTGCATAAAATAATTATTGAGGATGATGCCTATGAATGGTGAAAGGGAACAGGAGAGGGTGCGGAGGGCCCTTCTTTTGCAGCGTATGTCAGACACTTCAAAAAAGAGGAGAAGAATGAAAGGGTATGGGAGCATAAAAGTCTCATGGTAGCACAGATCCAAGAAGGAGAGGCTGATGAGGCCACCTTAAGCCAAAGTTTAATGTGGAGATTTAAGAGCCCTAATAAAATGTCTGCAGATTCACCACAAATGTTCTGGTAAGATCCAGAAGTTGGCAGCTAGGATTGTTGGCAAAGGATGCTCCTGAAACAGAATCTCAGGAGGAAGCATCTCCCTGGCTGCCGACCCTCTCCTTTTTGGGAAACACTTGTCTTCACGTGGCCTCCAGGATGATGCATCCTCCTGTATTCTCTTCTTCTTAGTATTTCTTGTTGAATCCTTCTTCTCTTTCCATACTCCAATCATTGATGTATTTCCAGTACTAAACTCGCTTGTCTCTTCTTCTTATTATCAATGTATCCTATTTAGGGGAATTAATCTAACCCAAGAAACAGCACTCAAGGTTTTACAGCAGCTCACAATGCCTAGTGATGGGTGTTTCCTACTCCCCTGCATTTCAGAAAACTTCTCCCCAAATTTTACTTGTGTAAAAAGTGAAAAGATTTGGGTTGAATCTTCATTCTTTGTAGTGTTTAATTAATTACCCAACCTTTTGGATTTTGGATCAAAATGTGTCATGATATGATAATTTCTAAATACCCTTACAATTGTCATCATAATTCCAGGGCCTCTCTAGGTACCTTTAACTCTTCTAATATAAATCAATTGTTTTGCCTTGGTGTGTGGGGGTTTCCTGCTCCTCTTGCTAGGCCTCTGAGCTAGAGGAAGGGAGGAAGAGTATGTTGCAAATGCATTGTTTCAGGCACAGAAATCAGATAGCACAAAATCCCTGAGGTAGAAATATTCCTGGCGTGTACGTAGAGTTGACTGACATTGTGCAATCCCTTATCAAAAGCCTAGTTTCTTAAGACATAAAATATTATTATAAAGCATGTTAGACAAAAACCACTTCAAGGAGAATGAGGAGGGGGGCAGAGTGGAGACCCAAAGGCCATCAGCAGTCAATTGGACAATCTCTGTCAGAAGGACCATAAGGAAGAGAAGAGCCAGTCAGGGTGCAGTAGTAAAGCACTGATGAAGCACACAAACTTCTGATAGTTCTTTTAAAGCTACCCCCCACTCCTATCACAAACCCAATTCTATATTACAAATCTGTGCTAACATCGCAGGGACTTCAGAGTAGATAAATCCTTCAGAACCAATAAAAGGAGTAGTGATACTAGGAGGGTAAGGTTGGAGGGTGGGTCAATAAGGGGAACTGTGGGAATCACTTAATCTGGTGTTAATTTGAGGATTAAAAGTGTAGGAGTAGAGTCTTGCCTGTCAATCTGGAGATATCCAATGAGACCTCTGTGTACGTATGACCTTCTGAGAATTCTGGAAAATGTGATAATTACTTTTGGAGGTGGGTGACACTATGTCTCTCAATTAAGTCCCTTGGAGATGATCTACTGACAAGACACAAGAAGCCACATGGACCTACCCTGAAGGAATCAGACCTCTGAAACCTGAAAAGCCATGTAGAGACTCCTGATAGCACTGGAATGCTGACAATTTCACTGGACCCGAAGGCTTTCTTACTCACTAGTCTGTCCTGCATTTGACATCATTGCCTGTGCCTCCTGAATCTGGAGAGGACTTTATAGATTGGTATCAGACATATGAACTAATATCAGATTTGTGACCTTGGACTGGACTGGGATGGGATGTTTTCTTAAAGTACAGTTGTTCTTGTATATAAAACTCTTTCTTTTTTAAATCATTTTTGAAGGAACTCATACATCACTTATCACATTCCATACATACATATACTGTGCCAAGCACCTTTGCATGCCTGCTGCTGCCATCTTTCTCCAAATATCTGATTTTTCCATTTGAGTCCTTGACATCAGCTTTTTATCCCTTCTCCTTCCTCTCTCCTCCACCTTTCCTACCAACCCTCAATACTTTATAAATTATTATTATTTTGTCATAGCTTACATGGCCCCATGTCTCCCCTTTCCCATTCCTCCGCTGTCCGTCCTCTAGTTAGGAGGTTATGTGTAGATCCTTATAATTGGCTCCCCCTCTCTACCCCTCCTTCCCTCCCTCCATCCATCCCATAACTCCACTCTCACTACTGGTCCTAAGAGATTCATCTCTCCCAGGTTCTTCATATTTCCAGTTCCCATCTGTACCAGTGTACCTCTTCCAGTCCAGCTGGATTTACAAAGTAGAATTGTGATCATGATAGTTAGGGAGAGGAAGCTTTTAAGAACTAGAGGAAAGTTGTATGTTTCATCACTACGACACTGTACCCTGACTGGCCCGCCTCCTCTCCTCTCCTCTTCTGTAAGAGGGTGTTCAATTTCCCACAAATGGGTCTTAGGTCCCTACCCTGCTCCCCCTCTCTTTTCAGTGATGTAATTCTTGTTCTTTGATGTTTGATACCTGCTTTCTTTGACCCCTCGTGATCACATAGGCTGGTGTGATTTTTTTGTGTGGGCTTTGCTGCTAGATGGCTGCATGTTTAACTTCAAGCCCACATGGAAGAAGCACACCAGCCAGTGTGGCCATGAGATGTCTAAGGGATCAGGTTTCAGGCATCAAACAGGAAAGCTCACCCTCCCAAGATGATCACTGAGGACATGTGGGGGCAAGAGCAAAAATGGTGAAGAAAGCTGCTGTTGTCCAACTATCAAAAACTATAGCATCTGGGATCTTAAAGGATTGAAAATAAACAAATGACCATGTAGCTCAGAAGCAACAAAGGCCACCATTGAAGAAGCACACCAGAGTGTGTGACCATGAGGTGTGGAAAGGATCCGATATCAGGTTTCAAAGAACAAAAGTTGTATCATTATGTGCCCACCTTCCTGATATAATTGCTGAAGATAAATGGGTGTAGAGGCAAACAGAGTCGGCAAGCTGATGGTGCCCAGTTACCAAATGATAAAGTGTCTGGGATCTTAAAACTCTTTCTTATTCACATATGTGTTTATGAATTTGTTCCTCTAGGCTACCTGGACTAACACAGGAACCAACCACAGTGATCAACATATGGCCTCCCTCCCAGAGGGAAAGACAGCAGAAAAATGGGTGATAGGAGACAGCAGTAAGGTATGAAAACAAATAATTTATAAATCATCAAGGGGACATAGAAGAGAGATGGAGGGTGCAAATGAGGAGCTGATGACAAGGGCTCAAGTAGAAAGAATTCTACTTTGCAAATCTAGCTAGAACAGAGAATATACATGGGTACAAAAAACTGGAAACACAGGGAATATAGGACAAATACAGCCATCAGGATCAATATTGAGAGTAACCATACCAGGAGGGGAAGGCGAAGTTGGGGGGAGAAAGGGGAAACTGATCTACCTATAACACCCTCCCAGGGGGATGGATAACAGGGGATGGGGGAAGATATCAGACAGTGTAAGACATGAAAAAAAATAATAATTTGTAAATTATGAAGGGTTCCTGAGGGTTGGATGGGTAAGGAAGGAGAGAAAAGAAAAAAGGAGACCTCATACCAAGGGCTTAAGTAGAAAGAAAATGCTTTGAAAACTATGATGGCAACATATGTAATTGAGACAATGAATGTATGTATGGACTGTGATAAGAGTTGTATGAGCTCCCAACAAAATGGAAAAAAATTGAAAAATATGACCACATATGTACAGATGCGTTTGACACAATGGACATATATATGGATTGTGATAACAGCTGAAAGAGTCCTCAAATAAAATTTTAAAATACTAATGTATCATTCAATCAATGGGCTAGGCATTTGAGTTTGGCTTAATGCTTCCATCTCAAGATCTTTCATAGGCTGCAATCAAACTATGGACTAGAGCTTGATTGAAGGAAGATTCATTTCTAGGCTTTTCACATAACCTAGGGTTTTTTACAGGGTGTTGGACAAGGAGCCTCATTTTCTTCCTTGCTGTTGGTTGGAGGCCTCCCAAACCATGGAAACTGGCTTCCTTCGGAGCAGCTATACAAGCAAGAGTGAGCGCAGTGAATTCCTTTTGTAACATAATTTCTGAAGTGACATCACATCGTTTTTTGTCATATTCTGTTCATTAGAAACAAGTTATAGAGAAATCCAGCTCTACCTCAAGAGAGGTGTAGCGCACAAGGGTTGGGATATTAGCTGAGGAATTGTGCAGGCTACTGTCTGGACTGCTTAGTAAAGAGGCTCCTTTGACTGGAGCAGATTGATCAAGGGATTTCATTGTAGGCATTGCAGTTAGAGAAGAGAGAAAGGTTCAGATTATGTGCCATCATGTAGAATTTCATAGATAGATTTCATTAACCAAAAATAAAATCACCCTGCTGGCAAGGGCTGAGGTAGAAAGAGAAGTGATAAGGTTATTTCAAGAGCCTAGCTGAGATATGGCATGAAAACAGGTGGTATGAGTAGAGGTTGATTATTCTGGGCATTTTCTGGAGTTTGATTTTGAAATAGAAGGATCAAGCATATCATGGAAGAATTTTTACCTGAGCTATTAGATGAATAGCATGGACATTAACTTGGATGGAAAGTACCTGAAGAAACATTTTTTTCCCTGAAGAAAGATTTTTAAAGAAAAATTCAATATTTTGACTTTAAATATGATAGTTTTCAGTATTTGCAGTATTTTCTGATGGAGATCAAGGACTGCAGCCTTCAGTGTGATTTGCAACTTAATTCCAAGGAAACCAACACCTTCATGATTGGGCCAAGGGGGGAAATTATGATAAACAAAGAAAAGGCTGAAGTTAGCAAGGGTCTTATCTTGCTTGGACCCACAAGCAAAGCTCATGGAAACAGCTGTCAAGAGAACAAATGATATATTACACTAGGGACACCTGCTACACAGGACTGCTTCAAAGTGTTGAAGAGCATTTTAAAAAAGCACTCTGAGAACTAAGATAGGCCTGACCCAAGCCCTAGTGTCTTTTCAATCGCCTTATATGCATGTGAACTTTTGATATTGAATAAAGAGACCAAAAAATAACAATGAATTTGAATTGTAGTAGTGCTGGTGATGGATATTGAATGTACAGTGGATTGCCAGAAGAGGCAGCCCAAAAGAGGAAAGCCCTCGACAGGATGCATTGATACAGTGGGTACAGCTATGGCCTCAAACATAACAGCTGAGCAATAATTTGCTTTATTTTGCACAGTCACTGATTTAATGGCACCTAAAACAACAAGAACAATAATGTTGAGATGCCTATTAGATATATAAAAGTGGTTACAATAGGAAAAATACATTGGAACCTATGAGACTGGATGGTATCGCCTAGAGAGAATGTGAAGAATAAATATTAGAATCAATCATTGGACATCTCATTTGGAGGTTCAAAGAAGAGGCAGCAATTATGTAAGGGGAATACCAGGAGGAATTCCCTGAGATAATGGCTTTCGGACCGTGGTGTCTCCTAGAATGAAAAAAGGCATTTGAAAAATGAACAGTTAAGCTGCTTTCTGCTCAGTCATTCCACAAGAGGTTGAAAATCAGAGTTTTTCCTAATATGGAACTCTGGTGGTATAGTAGGTTAGGTACTGAGCTGTTAGCCACGAGATCTGTGCTTCTAACCCTCCAACCCCTCTGTGGGAGAAAGGACCGTTTGCTGTCTAGTAAAGATTTAAACTCTCAGAAACTCCAAGGATTACCTCTACTCTAACCTATAGGGCCTATATGGATTGGAATAGACCCAATGTCAGTGAGTTTTTATTTTATTTTTTCATTGGGTGGGTTGGGGTGAGAGAAAGAGAGAGAGAGAGAGAGAGAGAGAGAGAGAGAATGTATGTATTTCCTGAATTTGAACACACCCCTCAGTTTTCCATACATTCTAGCACTTCCTATAGTACTGTTGTTTTCTTCTCGGTCTAAAGTACACATTAATGCATTAGAGGCCAGGGAGAGAAAGGAAGAAATGCCTGGCATCTATTTCCCAAAATAAGTCATTAAAAAACCTATGGCAGGCAGCTCTCTGATCATATTGCACATGGGGCTGCCATGAGATGGGCGCTGACAGAGTGGGAACTAACAAAAACAATGAAGGGTCTGAAGGCATTTGAGCTAAAAGAAGAGGGTTGGAACCATGGAAAACATCACATTTCTAGATGACTCCCATTAAGTTTACTTTAGTAAAAACCAGAAGCCCCCCAAATCCCTTTAAACAACCAAAAATATCAACCCAATCAATTTCCTAACATTGATGAAATGGAATATTTTTTACAGTTGAGAAAATGAAAATATTAATAAGCAATATTTCACTGCATTATCTCACTCGAATGGCATGTGATTATGTGATCACATTACATATATGAGTTTTCTCAGTGGTATACAGTGACTAAAAGGCAGAGATAAGCTCCATTTGTTGTCAATTTCCCATTCTTAGTGTAATCAGTTAGCAGTTGTGAGACGTGTCATGCTCAGCAAGGAATGGGAAGATGCAGACAAGTGAATTGCTATACATGCTGCATGGATAAAAGGTTGAGAATCTCCAAATGTGAGGTTAATAAAGCATTTGCTAGAAACTATAGAGAAAGCAGCACTGTTTTGCAGCTTGATGAATGTCTAAGGTTCATAGTTTATCATGGAGGAGAATCATGCAACACCACCATATAACTTTGGGCTCAGTGAATCCCTATGGTACAGTCCAGATTAAACACTGAGGTCTAAAATCTCTGTTGAGTTTTCACAGGAACACAACTTATTTACATATAAGTTATATCAAGCTCGCATAGCTAAAAATCATCAGCGTATTTTTCCAAGGAATCATTTGACATCCGTGCCACCATTTTCTTCCTTTTTCCCAGAGAAACTGTCATGTGAAATGGAGATTTAAATTTAAATTATGCTGGGAAAAGGATGCTATGATCATTCACAGTTCTTTTATGTTACAACAAAAATTTCAATGTTTGTTTGTGTATCATCAAAAACTTCAATGCCTTATCTTGTGACAGAAATTGATCTTAATATCATTATTGCATTCATATTATTTCAGGTACTATTTGTCAATTGATGCCAATTAATATACCCGTTTTTGTCTCTTGGGAAAAAAGAATCAAAGATAAACACTCTCCCGTGTTAAAAGAATCGTTCTTTTCTTTGTGCTTATGTCCAAGTTTTGCACACCAAGTAACTTGTCCCCCGGTTGGCCCTGGGATTGTGGAACAACTGAGCAATAAAATAAAAGTTGATTTCCTAACTTTAGACTAATTGTAAGCAGTGATTCTATAATTTTCATTTGTTTCTAGCAGACTGTTTCAAATGCAATTGTCTGTGAAACCCAGTTTAAACATCCCCAGACAGACAGGCACTCACACACCCAGAAGGTGGAGCTTCTCTGGTTGAGGCAGAGTTGGAGACCCCTGAGTCCTGTCCTCTGATCCCTCTTCCCCTCATTCCGCAGTGGCATTGGAGTAATTCAGTTGAGCCCTTAATAGCTAAAGTAATTTGAAGACCATTTAAAAATAAGATTATAGTAAGGACACACAGAACTCAAGGGAGGGCTCAGGAATGTATGCTCAAGGATGGAGCGGGTAGAAGAAACAGTGAAAGCACTCTGGAATGGAAGTGCATTGAAGTGTTGAGTGAAAGTGTAGCATGGTTAAGCATCAGAACGTATAGGTAATGAAACCTTCACTTCCCACAAAGAGGTAAGGTTAAGGTGATACCTTCAAGATCCAGCAAACACAGAGAATGAAGACAGACACACTGTAAAGTAGAGAAAGACAGGTCATTAAGAGGCAAAAGCACAGATTTATAAACCCGAATGTTCCCTGGGAGTTAAGGAAAATTATAAGCAGGGAGGAGGTAAGGGAGAAAGAAAATGGGGGAGGGAAGGAGAAGGAGAGGGAAAGAGAAGAAAAGAGGGGGAGAGAGAGGGAGAGAGAGAGGATTAAAATGGAAATAAAAGAGAGATAAACTCCAAGCTGAGAACTTACATGAATAAATAAGGGATATGGCTGCAGTAACAAATAACCTACTAGAAAAGCAGTTAAAAGACCAAGAATACAAAAAAGCTGACCCATTATTTATAACATCAGAATACTTGATGGTGTTTATTAAAAAGCCGAGACCCCAAAGCTTTGAGGGAGTTTTGCAGTTGGAAGAAAATTGTTCCTGTGAAAGATCAGACAGGATACAGTTAAATGAATAAAATATGCTGAGGAGAGTTTAATGTGGAGAGAAGCCATCTGGCAAAAGCTCCTCTATGCCCATACCGCCTACTCTTTCAGTGCCCTTCCCTAGGGGATGTGGAACAGCTGTGTTGAGATACTAGACTCAGAGTTTTCACATTCATATCAAAAGTAAACCCCCAAATGTCTGCACTGCTGCTGATTAGAGAGATCATTTGGGTGACTCAATATTGAAACTATTTAGGGCACACTGGACTCCTTTGAAAGAGTCTCAGTAGTGACAGTGAGTAAAGAAAGCACTCAGCTACTAACCAAAAAAACTGGTGTTCAAATCCACCAGCCACTCCATAGGAGAAAGATGGAGCAGTCTGCTTTTGTAAACATTCATCACCTAACAAAACCTATGGGGAAGTTCTACACTCTCCTCAGTTGTACACTCTCACAGTTCACTGTGAGTCAAGATGTACTTGCGGCAGGGGGTTTGATTGTGTGTGAAAGATTCTTTTGTTTTGCAATACTAAATCTGCCATAGGATTTTTCCCAGTTCTACTTAACTCATGTTTTACTTGGAAATCCCTTTGTTTTTACTCCTCAACCATACCCCTACTGGTGATAACTGCATAACTTCAAGGGAACGATTTTCAGATATTCTATTGAGAAAATATTGTATTGCATAAACATCCCCAACCCTGATGCCATTAAGCCCACTCCAATCATAAATACAGTTTCCATAGCTATATATTTTGTTGTGAGTAGATATCTTCACCTTTCTCTCAATGAGCTGCTGATCGGTTTCAATCACCATCTTGTAGTTAACAAACTTACTATGCTCCTAGGACTCCTTTAGTGCAGCATAGCATGATAAAAAGAAGGAAGGCTTTAGGTTTAGATGTCATCTGTCACTCAGATGAGCCAATTATTTAATGTGGTGTAGTCACTACAAAAGACAGCCATAAAACCAATCTGAGTTTCACCATCTATAAAATGAAAATGCTCATAGTTTTCTTGCATGGTTACTGGGAATACTAACAGATGCATGTAAAATAAAGCATGGTATCTGTGTTAGGTTGTGTTGTCTAGAGAAACAAAACCAGTGACACTCTTATATGTATAAGGAAAAACTGTATCAAGAAGTCATTTCATAATTAAGAATACATCCCAGTCCAGTCCAACTCAAGTTTATAAGTCCTCTTCAGACTCCCATAGCTTCAAGCTGTCGACTCATACAAGTGACATGGGAAGCAGGGAGGCCACAGGTCAGTGGGTGCAGAATCACATGGATCCAAGGTCAGTGGAAACATGCCAGGGTGACAACAGCTCTCAGGATTGCCATGGGTACAGGTGCAAGGTTCCAGCAAGCACCAATATAAAGAACAGAGAGAGAAGACTCTAGTTTCTTTCATAAAAAGACCATCCCTCCCAAGAAGATGTCACCAGGCTACCACCTTATTGACAGGTTGGACTTTACTCCCAACTGTACACAGGTATCATGCAGTTGACATAAAACCTAGCTATCACAAATCACCCCTTGTCAGTTTGACACCCCTACACAATTTTTTAATGTTGTGTAGTCACTACAAAAGACAGCCAAAAACCATATTTGTCCCTTACATGATCTAACTAGCATATGTACAACTGAAAATGCACCATTTAAACCTTATATTCTAGAGGTGAACAAAATAAAACATTCTGTGCCTAACAATTTCAGCTTTCTGAACACCTACATCCTACTCCTATAATCCTACCAACATATTTTCCCACCCTGAAAGTTAGTAAGTTAGCCACATCACGCATTTATCTCCCATTATCAAGTATCTAATTTCTTAACTGTCCATCATAGCTATCTACTTCTCTGAGGAGAAAAGCATGTTCCATGCCATGAAGAATCTTCCTTTTAGTTGGAAAATAATGCATCTATATCCATAAACAAATCAACTCTAAGGGAGACCATTCATTCATCAAACCAGCAAGCAATGTGCACTAGCTAACAGGGTCATGCATTTTCCACTTTTTCTGTTTGGGTTCTGGTCATCCCAGTCCTAACCATTTCAAGCTAGGCCAATGAGTGCTATAAAAATGGATTTCCAACCCCCCACCCCTCATTCAGACTATTAGCCCCTTCACATAGTCTCAACAATCCAAGACCCCAAAGGTTAGATTCAGGTTCAACACAAATCTTTAAGCTTCAGACCAGTTAGCTCATTTTCTTCTCTATTCTCATCCCTGTGAAACAGGTCCATGGCTGTCAGTGCCCAGACTTAACCTATTTCTGCCTTGCTACATTTCCCCTACTTCGACTCAACAAGTGGATCCAGCGTTTCAGACTTTCCACAGGCTTCTTTACACGTTCACTCCCAGAGTAGAGGTCTCTCATGCACATACTTATTTCCTCAGATTAGGTACAAATTGCCTGCTCATAATTAAAACAAAACAAAACAAAACAAACCCAAGTTGTTTGTTTCCCACTCTAGTGTCTAAAGAGTTTTCACTCCGTGCCTTTTTAAAGGTCGATGCCCGGCACATGCAAGGCCCTAGTTGGGGCTAACCTTTGCAGACAAAAAGCCTTACCTTGGAGGTGATGTCTAATACCTATTTTAGCATATGCTATTGTAAAGGCTGAAGGCAGACAAATGTTTATAAGCTCTCTCTAAAAATAAGTTCCAATATGCATTTCTATTACACATTATACCAAAATCAGTAGGTAGGAGAAGTCGGTATAATCCCAGTACAGCAAGATCCTGAATATAATACTATATAAAATGCTCAAATTCAATCCTTTGTTATCTAGGCTATATCCCATTCACATGCAACATGACTTTAGGCCCCTGGCAGGAGGGAACCAGGAGTAGACCTACTATCAGCCATTTTGACTGAGCAGCAAGGTTTTTAACTCAGCAATGTTCAACTTCAACATTAACATCTGTTACATTCCTTTGCTCCATTGTAGGTAGGGATAACAAAAGACGGTTTCTAAGAATCAAGTTTCCCTTCCCGTGCCCTTTCCAGATACCCATGTAAACCCAGAGCCCATGGCTGATCTCCTCCAGCTATCCAAAGGTGAAATCCAACTCCACCTTATTGCCATGGGACAGAGGTCAGAAAAGCCTCCCTTCTCCATCCTTATGATTTGTTTCTCTAGAACCCCTCTCTGCTCATTCCTGATATCATAATGTGTTAGGTTTGGCTGGCAGAGAAACAAAACTAGTGACATGCCTATATGTATAAGGAAGAAAGTCATATCAGGAAGGAAATGAATAAAGTTGATTGTGGAGATATCTGCAATAGTCCACATTGGTGGACACTTGGTGCCACAGGGCATCATGCAGCGAGCTATGAACTGGGGGGCTGGAGCCATTGATTTGCCGTTAATCTATATAATTCACTGTGGTACCAGGTGTCGCTTGTTTTTCTTTTAAAATATCTCCTTAGTTTTTTATTTTTAAACATGCCATTAGTATTAGAATAGTCTAACAATTTTTACAAAGAGAAACAGTCTAATGAAGTTTTTATTTTGTTATTAATTCCACAGGTTAATCTGGAGATACTTGTCTTTTTAGCAACACTTATAGTGCTCAATACATTATCCAATATAATACATGAGGAGGCAAGCAAAATTAATTAAAAAAACTAGAAGAACAAGGGAAAAACAGACCACTTTTCAGAAGAAATATTTGCAAATTTTCACTCCAAGTGATTTAAAATGCAAGTATCATTTAAATATAATCCAAAATTGTTCTTAGCACATGCTTTTATTATTGAAATATTTTAAAATATAAAAAACTAAGGAACTATTTAAAAATATACAGTGAATATATTGAAAATTCTAATTACCACGTTTATTTTTTAAGAGATACAAGAAGGGGTAAGTTCAAATAATGACTGATAATTTTATAAATATAATGAAAAATATTAAGCAAAAGTTTCAAGAAACCAAACAAATACTAAGGAGAAAGAAATAAAATAAGACAAAAACAAACAAAAAACAACTTAAAAAGGTCCATAATAAAATGATTTTTTTAAAGTTGTAGTCAAGCAGTAAATAGTAAACTATTTTACCTCTCAATGGCAAGAATTGGTCGTAGAGTAGAGTAGTGGGGAAGAACAAAAATTTAGTGGTAGAAATTTGAGTTTTCTTCATTCTGAATAGTTGCATTATTCAGAACTGTAAGTTATAACTCTTGTGAAGTGAAATACTATTATTATAATCTAAGCTGTATTTTTTACTTAAAAGAAAATTCTTGATTAAAAAATTGCATAATCATGTAGTCAAGAAAAAAGGGTACAGACTAACAAAAACGTGCATACACTATGAAATGTTTCTAGAAAAAAACAAACAAGAAACCACTTGTTTTCTTTTAATCATTGAAATATGACTATGTCTTCCCCCATAGCTTCTGAGGTGGAACTGGAGTTCTTCTGAGAAGATAGGCTGCTATTTTGAAGAGGTAATCTCGAAGATTAATTATTTACTGAATATTTCTGATCTCCCTATAATTCAGTTAGATGCTATATTGAAATCACTTCCAATTTATTTCTTTTTGCCTTTTAATTTTAAAAAGCAAGCAATGATGCAGATATTAGTGGCATCTATAAGCCATCAGGATCAAGTATTCAATGTGTCCTCCAGTCTAATCAAATTGAGTATGTAGAATTTATTAAGACTGTCTCTGCCCTTTTCCACCAATTTTAATTATGTGAACTCAAACAGTTAGTGTTTGGAATTTTGTCAGTCGGATAAGTACATATAAACACAGCTTTTTATATTAAAAAGTTGCTTGAGAAAATATCAGAAGGTTACCAACTTTAATCAAATTATTCCAGTCACTCTCAGCAAGCCGAACTCTAAACGGGGGGGGGGGGGGGGGGGGGGGGGGGGGGGGGGGGGCGGCGGGGAGAACCTCATTCTTTCTCATTCAGCCCAAGGATTACTCTCAGGCAATATTAACACCGATAAAATATGAGGTTAGATAAAACTCAGTACTAAAGGATCATTTTAAGGACTGATCAAGTGTCAGAAGGAGCTCTTTATTGCTATTGAGATTTCCAGGCAGAACAGAAGCTAATAGTATGTTAGGTAGTTATCTTCGGGTAGGTGCGACTCCAGGGTCATAGATAAATAAAGATGATTACCTCTGTTTACCAAGGCACTGCACGTTCCTCCATTCAGAAAATTCCCATTATGCCCATCCAATGAGATTTTATCACAGGTCAATAAATAAGAGAGAAAGAGAATGATCGTAGCTGGTGCTCTGAGACAGAAAGAAAGGAACATGATTGCAGTTAATTGTGTCGTGACTGTTGTGTTTGGCTTCAAGTTTGCATTTGGCTAGTCATAATTTGTTTTTCAAGTGAGTTTGAGATCTCTTTTCATAACTGACTCTTCTATCTACCTATGTGAGCATAGCTTTTGTGTGCCTAATGAGCTTACTACAATGGTCTCCTGTGAGGTAAATAGCAATAAAGTTAAAAGAAGGGACTCATGAATCACGAGCTTTGTTCACAGGCCACGCTTTTTCCCAGGGGTTAGCCATGAGATGCTCATGAATGAACACCTCCTCAATCACCTAGGTGGATAGACACTTGCCTGCTCGCTAAGCCCAGGGGGCCACCTAGCGCACTGTCTCTGCTGCCTGATGTGACTTTGGATTAATACTGGGGAGACTGCTCTGAAGGTCTGCGGCTTTATTGATTTGAGTGGAAGAAGGGATTACATGACAAAGTGTAGATATCAAACACCCTGCCATCGTGCAAATGTGGACTCATAGCAACTGTACAGGACCGGGAAAACTGTGAGGTTCTCAGGTGGAACCGTTGACGAGAGTGTAAAGCCTTTTTTCCCGCAGAGCGGTTAGTGGTTTCAGACTGCACACCTTGAGGACCCCAGCCCAAGGCATATGCAGGACCCCTTCCGGACTCCTCACACGTGTGACTATGGACGAATGGAGAAAGACCCTGTTGTTAGGTGCTGTCCAGGCCATTCTGCCTCAGAGTGACTCTGCGTGCCACAGACTGAAACACGACCTGGTCCCGTGTCGTCCTCACCATGGTTCCTGCTTTTGAGTCCATTCTCGCAGCCGCTGCGTCAATCAATCCTGCTTGTTGATGGCCTTCTTCTGTGGCTTGGCCCCTCTACTTGACCAAACAGGATATAGAGAAGAATGGCACTACCCATGGTCACTGTTATGATTATAATTAGTACAGAAGAGAGAGCTCCTCAGAGGTTAGCAATTTATGTGAACGTGACAATGAATCTACGAAAACAAATGGGGCCTCTTACCTGGGCACACTGGGTCTGAAATATACAATTTTAAAAGGAAAAAGAAATGCTTTTCGCATGTTGACTTCAGCATGACATTTTTTGACTCACATCTTCTGCCTTCGTGCTGGAAATCCCAGAGGCTGACAGCCCAGTCAGAAGGGGTCTTCTTCTGGAGGACATCGTATAGTAAGGAAGTAATTAAAGGACTCTTTCTCACTGCAGGCCCAGAACTGTTATACATAGTAGGGAGCGGGGGAAAAATGAGAAAGATAGGATTGTTGCTCACAATTAACTTCTGATGTAATGGGAGTGTGAGTGTATATGTGCATTATTATATACATGGTTATTGTAAAAATAGTACACACAACATTGATTCTTTTTGATGCTTGAATATTCCTAAATCCTAACTGCCAAGAGATTGTCTGGATCCTCTTGAATACTATGATTTTGTTTATACTTGAAAAATAAGACTTTGAATGCTTATAGTGCTGGGGAACTCTGAAGTTCTTCACTTTGTACTTAGGCAGCTATCTTGTAGAAGGTAATTTGTTATGTAGAGTCCCAATCGTCTTTTTTACGGTAGTAAGCAGGTTCTACTCTTCGAAACCATTCAAAACAAGTATACTTTTGTCTCTGTATGATATGCTATGTGGAAGATGGCAGCTATGTCAGCATGGCTTTTTCTCTTCTTTAAAGAAAAAGCTGTTCTGCTTGTAACAATTTTTTGTACAACACATGTATAGTCAAGCACAAAATTCTGCAGCCCAAACAGTCACTACCAAAGAAGCTCATTGGAGGATACATGAGTTGGACTGAGTTATCACGAAAAAATGTGGTGCTGTTTTCTAAAATTTATATATATCTTTTTTCTATAAAAAATTGTCTTGTCTACTTTATATCTCCAAAGCTGAAATGTGAACTCTGTGAAAATTTCTACTACTAATTATATTTCCAGAACCTAAAATTATGCTTAGTAAATAGTAAGTGCTCCGTAAATATGGGATGATTTGAAGAAAATAAATTAAGGGAGGAAAATACCACATAAATTTGAAGCCACTGTTCTGAAAAGCCTATCCCTGGTGGTTTACAGTTAAAGCACTCAGAAGCACTCAGGCCCACCAGTCAAAGTATGTGGCAGTCTGTTTCTATGAAGAGTTTTCAAAGTTGCTGGTTACAGAGGCTTTGCATAAATTATATCTTTTAATTCTGTGGGGCACTTAAAATTATTCATTTTATTTCATTCTATCTTAAAACTGATGGGGATTCAGATGAAGGTTTACAGTGCAGATCATGAGTTTTATATTCAACAGTTTAGACACATGTTGTGTCTACTTCTCTGTTTCAATTTCCTCAATGTACCATCCTTCCCTCACTTCCTCCCTGTGTTTGTTGCTTCCTTGAAATTTTAGAGTATTGTAAATTCTGTGAAGTCGTTTTACTCTGTCCTACAAGGGTCAACCTGAGTTGGAAGCAACTCAGTTGCAGTGGACTTTTTGGATTTTGTTCTGAAAAGAAAATTCTTACTGCATAGACTCTATCTAGTGAATGCAACTGCCGAATTAGCGAAACTCCCACTGAAAATATACTATGACTTTTACAGACTGTAATTTAATGGCTGTAAATTTTTCCACAGTTTTGTCTGCTGGGAATCTTCCTGGGAGAATACATGAAATATTTGTTATAGTTTTGGTTTTAATTTTAAGTCTGTGTAGATCACACTGATACTGGAATTACAAAGGGATAATTGCAAAAAAAGTAGGGTAATAAAAGTTTGTTCCTTCAGCTATTTTACCTTAAGAGTCTCTACTTCTACTAAAGCCAGGATAAATGCCCTACATTCAAAGATCACCAGGAACAAAAATGTAATTGAACAAGTCAGGTTTAATGTTCATCGTAAGGTAGGAGCATTATGAGGCACATCAGCGGGAGCACGTTGGGAAGTACTTACAGGATTTGGCTTAGGTGATGAGGGGGAGAGTCCAAGGAAGTGGGGAGAGAGTTGGCTCTGGGTTGTGTGCTTTCAAGAAGTGGAGACAACCCCATGCTTGATTATCCAAAGAAATCTTTTTCTAGACAGAGAACAAACTAGATTGAGGTTGAAGCTGTAATTGGTACAGAAACATTGCCACATATTAGCTGGTATTTTATGGTTTGGGTAATGCTCTTGTTTTTGTATTCCTTGACAAAATTATGGGCTGATATAGTTTGTCTCACATTATTGTGGTCTCATATTGATCTATGCTGTTATTAATGTTCCTTCTTGAGAATGTCTCTATTAGAGACATTTTATTGGGGGGGCATCACTGCTCTCCGGTGGTAGGAGTAGGAGGCCCAGCCCCACTGCTGGAATTGAACCTCCATCCCAGTGGGCTGCAGTCCTGCGCATTACCACTATGCCACCGTGGCTCAGCCCTATTAGAGACATTTTTAATAAGCCCCTAATTATTCATCAGGCATTGACTCCACACTCAACTAAAAGAGAGGATTTCGTCTATGTATGTATCTTTCTATGTGCTGTTGATTAATTTTGCTCTCCACATGGTCAGTTAATATTACGGATACCACTAGAATATTCTGTCATAATCTTTGGTCCCCAAGATTATTTTGAAGAGCATTCACAGAAAATCTCACTATGATTACTCTGGACCCATTTGATGTCTTATTTTTTGCTTTTTTCACATCATTGTGTTTTGGATGAAAAAGGTACAAATACTTTCAACTATTCACAGTGGGCTGCTTCCCACTGAGCATAAACTAATTGCTGTATTTACCTACATAGCCTGTGCTGCTGCAGTTATAAAGACTATTAGTGCTCACTGGGAATTCAGTAAATTTTACTTCTCAGTTCATTTAGGAACATCTTTCTCTTTGTTGTCGATAATTGATATCATTTGCCCACCTACAAAACATTATTAAACCAGTAAAGAGGTAGGAAGAACAATTCATTTTTACTGTGGTAGATTTACTAGCTAAGATTTCTTGGTCCCGAGCAATGCTTATGTCTAGACAAGAATTAATGAAGAGAACCGACAATGCATCTAATAGTAGAACCTTCTCTTGCTTCCCGGATGTCCTATGGTTATAAGGATACCAGTCAATTTCCTAGAGTGCTCTTCCAATCATGAATGACCTTTCTAAAGCTATGGCTCTTCCTGTATTGACCATAAGGAATCTGGTTCTTATGCACCAAACCTGAGATGTGTAAATAAATAAAAGTCTTGCAAACATAATTAACCTTAGAAGATCTGTAGTGGACAGAAGATGGATGACGTGACAGAGGTGCTAGAAGCGATAGACTGGGTCTAGGAAAAAAAGAGTTGATATGTACATGTGATTCCATGGCAACTCCTGAAGAGTGGTTCAATACATACATGTATACACACATACACATACACATACACACACATATATTTACCTTTTACTAGACTATAGAAATAGGCAACTGGAAATGTCATTAATGGAATTTCTTGATTTCATCTGATATATTTGTCATATAAATTGATAAAAGTTATTAAAATATTTTACACATCATTTCTCTTATTCTGAACACCCTCCGTTTCCCCTAAACCATCTCAGAATCAAGACTCCCTGCTTTGCCACATATGCATAGTAGCTGTGCTTGTGACCTAGATCGCTGATTTTTCTTTGAAAATTTTCCCTTTCCATTTCTCACTTACAAAGGGACCTCATGCAATTAAGGATCTTTGATAGATGGTGTAGCTGACCTGAATAACTGTTTCTGTATAGATTATAGCCTTAGGGACCCTATAGGGCAGTTTTACTTTGTCCTATATGGTTGCTATAGCAGCAGGTTTGCTTTGCCTTTTTATTACCTTGCATGTCATATGAAATTATTTGTGCCAATGCTGATGAGGTACTAATGTATTTGCATTTTACAATATGTGATCCACTTGACTTACCCCAAACAAATAAATCTAACTATGGAACTTCAGGAACTCAGATAAATTAGAAATGGTGAAAGTCTTTATATATTTATATATATATATATTTATATATATTTATACTCTACTGTAGTATATTGGCTGCCATAGCATCCAGGTATAAATGAAGCCAGTCTATAACATATACTTACAACTTTAGATGGGGAAGCACCAAGGATTTCCTGAAAACTCAACAGGACAGCAGAGAGTTCAGTGTACAATTGTCCCATTACATGAAATGACTGTGCATATTGTTGTCTGCTGCCTTCGAGTAGGCTCTGACTTACAGTGGCATGATGTATAACATAATGAAAAGTTTCCTGGCTCTGTGCTGTCATCATGATGTTTGAGATGATTGATTTCATTGTTGAGGTACTGTGAATTTTAAATGGTTCATCTTCCACCATTGTATCTGACAATGTTCTGTTGTGATCCATAAAGTTTTCATTGACTAATTTTAAAAATTAATTTTCCAGACTTTTCTTTGTTGTCCATCTTAAAACAAATAGTACAAGTGTGTGTGTCTTTTTTCCTTCAGTTGTCCATATTTTAAAAAGGTCCTGCTCACTGTAATCTAACACATGCACACACACACACACACGCAATGTTGTGACACAGTGGTTTGTTGATTATCCATCACTGCTAGTATAAAACCAAATATTCAAAGCAACACAGCAGGGAAAATAATAAGAGTGAAAAATGGTAACAGCTTCCTACCTGATCGCAAAAGATTTTATTCATAAGAAGAGAATCCCATATCCTGAAGAAACATTAATTCAATACATGTTCTACTCCTTTGAGGATTACAGTATAAATTCTCTCCCCATTGCCTGGTTCTTGCCCTGAATAAATTTTAAAGATTTTTTTCTACAAAGAAAAGCAAATTAAGATTTTGCTTTTCCCTCAACAGCTAACTGTGTCACTACAGTCCAGAATAGTGTCAGGAATAAGTAGGTTACAAACAAAGACTTCTTTTCCCCTAGGGTTTGAGGTAGGTTGAACAAAAATTATTTGGAGCATATTGCAGAGAAAAAACCGTGTTGTCTTAATTAATATTTTCTTCTTGATCTCTGGTTTGGTAAAGAAGAGGGACATCAAAAGAAGTGAGATGTATTGACACTGACTGCAACAAGGGATCTGTCATAGCAACAATGATGAGGATGTTTTTTTCAGTTGTGCATAGGTAACTACATGCGAAAACTGACTTGATGTCACCTAACAGCCCCAACATCTGATCTTTATATTCTGATACCTGATGAATAGGCTGCACAGAACTCACTGACAGAATTAATGATTAAAATGTTTATTGAAGAAATTAAAATTGTAAAGCCAGTGAGAAAAGCTCAGAGTTGAAATGTTGATCAGGACATGTTACCAAGTTATGTTAGATCTGCTGATTAATGCCCAAGGGGCATACCACTCCACAATCAGAATTTACTGGAAGGCAATCATCCATGGGTCAGCAAACTTACCTTGGCCAAAGTGCCCAGAGACACTCCACTCCTTAAACAAGCTTTCTGCAAAAAACACACTCAGCTTTACTGGACCTGTGAGTTGGGAAATCCATAACTCTGTTCTATACTCTGATTCCTGATTCTGTTGATGATCCTCTGATGTAACAGCTGTCTTCTGGATCCAGGAAGTTTACTGCACAGGGATCTCCAGATCCTGGGGATATATTCTGTTTTTCAGAGGGCTCAAATTATACACAACAGCATGACACTCCAGAGAATCCTGTTCACAATTACCCACAAGTGAGTCCTCTAGTATATTCCCCTCCCTTCTTACTCAAGCCATGCAGGAAAAGGTCATTTGTTGGTAGTTATAGACTTTGGCTAGAAGGGTCACATTAAATAATGTATTGCCTCTGCAAAAAGCAATTCAGAAGCAGATACGCAAATGAATCCCTGCAATTACCTACTTAAAGGATTCCTTTAGTTAACGCTTAAAGCCAGGCTGACATCTCTCTGCTGCCCTCTGTTCTGTCCAACTAGATATGGAAGGGAAGGTGCTGTATTAAACTATAGTATACTATTTTTCAAACTGGGTCCTTATCACTGTCTCTGTTCAGGATTATACATAGACGTATCTGAGCATCATCTATTTCTTCTGCTTTCAGAATATATGAGGCCATGGATTTGTAGGCTAATAGTCCTTTAGACTAGTTTCTTCCTTGAGTCTTTTTTTTTTGACTTGGTCTCCAAAAGAGACCAATAGTTGTATCTTAGATGACCACTAATATTCTTTTAAGACTCCAGATACTATCCACCAGACAAAACTGTAGAATATAAACCTTATGAACTATATTATGCCAAATGACCAAGTTATCCCAAGAGAGTGTGGTCTCAAGCTCTCAAAACTACAACAGTAATCTTGCGAGGTGTTTGGTTATAGATAATAATTATCTGCATGGAGACGTGGTGATATAGTGTTTACCTGTTCAGCTTTGAGGCACATGGTTGACAATTCAAAATCTCCAGCAGCTCTAAGGGACAAAGACTGGGCTTTTTATTCCCATAAACAGTGACAGTGTCAAAAACCTATTGACTCATGGCAGTGAGAATTTTCTGCAGCTGAACCCTCTGTGTGATTTATTTTATGCGCACACACTTAGATGTAAACAGAAACATCCTCAGGAGAAATATGGAACTTTCTACTCATGTAAAGATTTAGCCTCAGAAGCTCACAGGGGCAGTTTTACCCTGTTGTATAGGGTCACAGTAAGTGGACATTGATTCAATGGCAGCAGGTTTGCTTTTATAGATAAATGTGTCTATATATAAGTGTAAATGAATGAAGCTCACTGCCATCAAGTCGACACACTTAAACCCACATGCACACATATACCTCCCTAGATGCATATAAGTAAGGAGTCTTGGCAAAGTTGTGAATTACTTGTTGGCTTCTAACTGCAGGGTCAGTCATTGGAACCCACCATGGGAGAAAGATGAGGCTGTCAACTCTTGTAAAGATTAGTCTCAGAAACCCTAGGGAGTAGTTCTAATTTGTCCTATAGAGAGGGTCACTATAAATCAGACTCAATGGCAGTACAGTTTTGTACACGTATGTATTCATACCTGCCTATGTAACTACATGGATACTTAAATTCCTTGTTTTTGTTGTTGCTTATGTTGCAAAATTATATGTTACAGTATTTGATATTTATTCTCTATTTTTTCTCCTACTCTATCCAACAAGCCCTTCTATTGTAATCCATTTGAGGGTCATCAGTAGTGATATACAGACCCCACCTAGTCCTTATGATCAAGGTTGAGGAGGCTTACATTTATGTGGTCCAATAATCCTTGATGATACCTAGCAACATTTACAATCTTTATAATTAGTGTTAGATTTCACATCAAACATTATATCAATCTTGAGTTCATTTTCATATATGATGTGAAGTTTAGGTCTTGTCTCACTTTCTGCAAGTAGTTTTGCCAGTACCATTAGTCAGACAGACTCTTTAGGGAATTTAGGCCATTTGCAAAAAATCAGATGTTCCTAAAAGGAAGGATGCATTTACTTCTGGGGTCTCTAGTCAGTTCCACGGGCTTATGTGTCTGTGATTGACCAGTTCTAGGTTATTTTGATGACTTTGGCTGTATCGTCAATTTTGAGATCTACAAGGGTGATGTCTCCTTCCTGGTTCTTCTTTAGTGATGATTTGCTTATCTAAGGTCTATTTCCTTTCTCTATAACATTGGTGGTTTGATTCTCTCTCTCTCTCTCTCTCTCTCTCTCTATATATATATATATATATATATATATATATGTGTGTGTGTGTGTGTGTGTGTGTGTGTGTGCGCGTGTGTGTGTACACACAACTATCACTGGTTTTGCTTCTCTAGAATTTCAAACCTAAGAGTGTAAGTATTGTTATACCCACTCCACAAATGAGGAAAAGGGATCAAAAGAATTAAATAATATGACCCAGTTCACACAGTTAGATGTGCTTATCTGGATTGACTAGAGAAACAAATCTCTAGACACTCATATGTGTATAAGGAAGAGCTTTTTAATTTACAAGGCCAATTGAATATTGAGAAAATACCCCAGCCCAGTTTAGATCAAGTCCATAAGTCCTATAGTAGCCCACATGTCAGATATCAATATATAAATTCCTCATCAGGCTCACAAAATACATGTAATGACACTGAATGCAGGAGGATCACAGACCAGTGTTTGGGAATTCTTGAGGATTCAGTGGCATTGTAAGTATCTCAGTGCTGGAAGAAGTTTCCACATGGCTTCTTCAGTCAGGGCATTAGCACAGTTCCATGAGTCTTATAAGTTGCAATGTTTCCAAGGAAGTGAGGAGTGAGAGAGAGAGAGAGAAAGAGAGAGAGAGAGAGAGAGAGAGAGAGAGAGAGAGAGAGAGAGAGAGAATGTCTCCTGCTAGAAGGAGGAATACAGGAGTTCCTAGGATCCTCCCAAGAAGGCCATTCCCATATAGAGGTCCCATTGGTTATGGATAAAATGACCAGACATCTCGATTTTGGTGGGAGAGTCCTGATTTTAAACAATTTTCCCATGCCCCATGGCGTTTTTTAAAAGTCCTGATTTTTGGAAAGAATGCATGACAAGCTAGGGAATGGCAGGAGAATGGGAAGGGAGTATACTCTTCTACCCCACCTTCCACCCCTTGTAAATGGTGTCCTGCTTCACCAATGTTAAAATCTGGTCACTTTGGTTATGGACAGCCTAGACTCCACCCCGTCACTATGAATCCTCAAATTGACACTAGATTATGTAACTACCACAGTTAATATATGCACTGTAGAATTTATACATGTCAGTGTGGCCACAAAACATAGTCCAGGACCTTTTTAGCAGCTGACAATCACTAGTACCTGACACTTGCTTTGTTGCCTGGTCTTTGGCTACTAGGATGACTGGCTTGATTTACACCTTTCATTAACACAGCTGATTCTCAGAACACAAAAGCTCATTTGTGGTGCTGACTTGACATAGCTATAGTTTCAACAAGGATCTTGTGTCATGCCACTGTCCCATGAGGCCTGTGTTAAACTGTTCCTTGCACTTCTCCTTTCTTAGCAATTATAATCCTCCATCCTTCAAGGCCTAGTTCAGGTTGGCTGCCATAGCAAGGTTTTCTATGGCCCTTTCAACTCAAGTTTTTCTCCCTTCTTTGATTCCTCTGAATATTTATTGTATGTACTGCACAAATCAACATTTATCATAAAATTATTTCTAGTTATTATTTCATGGGAAATCTTTTTCTGCTTACTACATTATAAACTTCTTGTTGGCACAAAGTATATCTTAAACATTAGTGTATCCCTCATGACATTCTTATCACCATTATCAATTGCTGACATTGTTAAGATTTTTTTTGGGGGGGGGCATCACTGCTCTCCAGTGGTGGGAGTAGGAGGCTCAGACCCACTGCTGGAATTGAACCTCCGTCCCAGTGGGCCGCAGTCCCGCACAGAACCACTACGCCACCGGGGCTCAGCTCAATTGCTGACATTCTTACCACCATTATCAATTGCTGACTTACTCTGCCTCACGATGACTCCATGCGTTTTGGTGTAGAACAGCTGTGCTCATTGAATTATGTGACATTACAGAAGCCAGTCAATAGATCAGTTTTCTGTGGTGCCTCTGCATGGATTTGAACTGTCAACTTTTTAGTGGGTGTGTTAGTCTGGGTAGACTAGAGAAACAAATCCATAGCCACTCATATGTGTAAGAGAGAACTTTATATCAAAGAACAATTTCACATTAAGAAAACATCCCAGCCCTGTCCAGATCCAGTCCATAATCTAATATTAGTCCATACGTCCAGTACCAGTCTGGAAATTCATCTTTAGACTCCCACAACACATGCAATGACTTGAGTGTTGGAAGATCACAGGCCAGTGGGTGGAAAGTCTTATGTATCCAATGTTGGTGGAAGCATCTGAGCACTGGAATATGCCTCCATGTGGCTCCTTCCACTCCAAGGCTTGGCTCTCTGTGGCTTGTCAACAGGAATGTCTTACAGCGGGAGAGTGTATCTGACCTACAGTCCACTATTTATCTCCATGGCACTTCCAAATGAGGCCATTAAGCTGTAACCTGATTGGTAGGCTAGACTCCATGTCTTCACAAGTTGACAGAAGATTATGTAAATGCCACAGTTAGTATCTGACTGCTTAACTCTTTGAACTCTTTGACTCTGACTCACAGTGCTGCCTGGCCATAATAACAAAGTATCTAAAAACTATGACTACATCTTTACTTGTGTCATTCCTTGAACACTCATTGGTTATCACAGAGGGAGGCACATGGAAGGCACTCAATAAAAACTTTTTGAATATTTAAATACTTACAAACCTTCACTTGAGAGGTTTTATGCAGCAGTTTCCTATATTCTACCACTTATTAATCCTTTAATAGGAAAAACCACTTTACCATTCTATGTTTCAGTCTCTCCATCTGTGAGCATAGTGATAGTAACTATATCCCAGAATATTTCTTTATATTAACTATAATAAATCTAAATAATAACCCAAATAATAAATTCAGTGCATTGAACTTGACAAGTTTCTTGTTAGCTTTTTCATTTCGCTATAAGCTATCATCTCTCTGTCTTATTTTATGGCTTCTCATCTCTTCCACATTACGCATAATTTATAAAAATTCAGCTAGTGTTTATATGCAATCTCTTCCAATTATTTCCCAATAGCTGAATTCTCACTGAGATACTTCCTTGGTTTTCTGATTCCTTAATATTTATAATGACTATAGAATAAATGACTGAAAATACACTCTGATCCATTAGACTGAAGGTTCTACTGAAAGTTGGACCATGAGGAAAGCAGTACAGAAAAACAACACAGTTGAATTGATTTGTTTTATTCATGCAACATCGTTAATGTCTCTAAATGAATACATTTATCAGTTTTGGTAAGCTCCAAGAAACTTTGATACATTGTTTTGATATGTTAGTGGTTTTTTTCTGCTTTAAACTAACACTTCCCTAAGTTTTTCTCGGCAACTGCTTGTTGAAGCCAGTCTAATATATTTGCTAATAGGTATCAGACTAAATTATTTTCCTGACTGAAAAATTTAAAAAGTTTTATGTATTAAAAAAAGCATCTGTTGTTGTTTTTCTCAAGCGAGTAACAGATATGATATTTCTGTCTATCATTCTGCATCTTACCTCCCAATTGTAAAGAGTTAACAGGCTATTTCCTCCCTTATTTCTCCTTCTTATAGCCTCAATAGAAGTCCTATTTTCTATGTGGCAAAAAAGTATGCTTTAACCACTGCTTACACTTCTTCATTTGTGATGACAAACTCTCTTGTGACAAAACTGATGACAGGTGATGCTAAAGACTGTAACCCCTGGCTGAATGCAGAGAAAATAAAGGTATTTCAGCCTATAATTAGATTCAGTGAGTTGAGTATTAAACTTCCCATTAGAATCATAGTGGGTATGAGAATAGATAATGCAGGAGAATTGGGACAGCGTAACACAATGGGCTTTAGAGCCAGTTGGCCCAGAGAAGACTTGCTTCTGTTATTATAGTAAATGAGTGGTCTTTGGCTAGTTACTTAATATCTCAGCTTCTAAACATAAGGCTATGTAAATAACTGTGAAACATTTGGAAGTGTACCTGGCACCTAGGAAGTGCAGAGCAAATGGTAGCTATTACTATTCCTGTGGAATTCTGTGGCTGAGAGGTTTAAGAGGACTTTAAGGGGGCTTATTTCAATCTGGTGCCTCTCTCCTGATGCTTCACTAGAAGGCAGGTTTCTCTGAGGGAGAACAATGTGTCTTTTTACTCCTATGAAGATTGAAAGTCTTGGAAACCCATAGGTGCACTTCTATCCTGTCCTGTGGGGTTGCTATGCGTCGGCATCGACTCAGTGGCAGGGAGTTTGGCTTGTTTCTTGAGTGGGAGAAAGAAGGGGTTATCTGCTTTTATAAGGTTTGCAACCTTGGAAACCCTTTAGGGCAGTTCTCTCTTCCTGTAAAATTGCTATAAGTTGAAATCGACTTGGCAGCAAAGTTGAATTTAACAGAAAAGTCACAAATTCCTAATCATATGGAATGTACATGCTGGTGGATAGAACAAGTGCATTTTCAAAGCATAGTTGTATTTTTAAGAAAGAACGCATATTTGTAGGAACCGCAAACAAAGGACATTATATGCCAAAACGGTACCTATGAACTAGCTCTGTGATTTACCTAGGTATCTTTGAAGTTTGGTAATCAAGGGGCTGGGGTTTTGGCACAAAGAAAAGTAGGTGAAACTGAGACATCCATTAAAATGGGGTCTCCCAAAATATGCTAGAAAAACTCTTTTATGTAGTATAGGAAGATTGCAAGAACATTTGTCTCAGCCTAAACTCTTGGTCAAGAAACAATGTCTTCTCTGAGAAATTGTAATCATGATCTTGATTTCATATGGCTATTGGGTTTGAATTTAAGCCCTCTGTACAGTACAGAAATGTTCAATTAGAACTAATACCATAATATAAAATTCATTCAAGCAAGAAAGTCCATACTTGTTGATAATTACAATAAATAGGGATCGATTAAATGCACCAATCAAGGAAGATAGAGTATTAGAATGAATAATAAAACTGTACTCATCAATATATAGTCTAAAAGAGGCACACCTATGCCACAAAGAAAAAAAAATAGAATCAAAGGAGAAAGTATATTTAGCAAATGTCAACCATAAAAGATCAGAAATGGCACTATTTATTTCTGGTCAGATAGATTTTAAGGTTAATTATAGCATAAGAATCAAAGGAATATAACATGGTTAAAGGATAATTTATCAAGAGGTAAAATGGAAATAAATCTCTATAGATTTAACGAGAAAGCCTCAAAATACATTAACCAAACTTTTACACAATAAAATCCAGACAAGGAGCTCTATAATAATAATAGGAGATTTTAACCACCATTTATGATGAATAAAAGTAATAGACAAAATTAACAAAGACATAGAACAGCTAAGCAACACAACAAACCAACTTACCTCATAGATATGTACAGATCATTCCACCCAGTAACAGTCCCATATACCAGTTTTCAGGGAAGATGGATTATTCTCCCAAATGGTCCATTTGTTAAATCACAAAGAAAACCTCAAAAATTTAATAACATTAAAATACTATAAAGCAGCTTCTCAGGTAACAATGCTATAAAATTAGAAATCAATAATTGAAGAATCAAGGAAAAAATTAAATACATGGTAATCAAATAATGCCCCACCTAAAAGCTAAAAAGACATTTAGAGAAATGAAAAATGAAATAAAAATTTCCCTGAAGCAAATAAGAATATAATATACCCAAACCTGTTGAATATGGTAAAAGCAATGATCAGAGGAAAATTCATAATAATAAAAGCATGCATCAAAATAGAAAACAAAAATCATCACCTTAAACCAACAAGTTCAACAATTTGAAAAGGAGCGAGCAAATGAGCCTACAAGTAACAGAAGAAATGAAATAATAAAGGTAGGAGCAGAAATACATGAAATAGTACAACAGAATGGATCAACAAGAAATTGATTCTTAGTTTTTAAATGCTTTATTGTGAAGTAGACATAAGTTTATAGAGGATATTATAAGGTTTACATTCAGTAATTCAATACACTTTGTTTCAACACATGCATTGCAGTCCCTTTAAGGAACCATAATTTATTTCCTGTACTTCTTGTTTACATTTCACCTGCTTCCCAACTCTCTAAACTTTGTCTTTGGGGTGAATGCTGCCCTTTTTATTGTAAATGATTGATTAATATAACATTGAGGTCATTCTAGCACTCCAGGGTGGTAATGGGCCAGTCTTTGTGGTCCCCACTTGTCTCTACTCAATTAGAGAGTTGGATCTCTTTTATTGTTTTAAATTTCAGTCCACATTTATCTCTAATTCTATCCAGGGTCATCTAATGTAACCCTATAACAGGAGTTGGTAGTGGTAGTTAGGTACTAACTAGTTATTCTCGTCTCAGATTATGGAAACTGATGTTTGCATGGTTCATTGTACTGAATGTTCCCATATATCTTTAGATTTTTATTACTCAAGAAATTGGTTTTTTGATGGGATTAATTAAATCAACAAACCACTGGCAAATCTAGGAAGGGGAAAGAAATAGCAAACAAGAAATGAAATGGGTGCTGACACCAAAGAGCCAATGGGAATAAATGGGATATTAATGGAATATCAGGAAGAACTATACTCAACAAATTTGAAAACCTAGAAGAAATGGACACTTTCTAGAAATGCATTGCATACCTAAATTAACATATACTGAAATAGAAATCTGAACAATTCTATAACCAAAGCAAAAATTAATCAAGTCATAAAAAAGTACCAATAAAATATCCAGGTCAGATAACTTTATTGATGAAGTCTATCAAACTTTTAGAGACTACCTGGGATCAGTCTTACTCAAACTATTTCATGATATAGAAAATGATGCAAAACTTCCTAGTTTCTTTGATGAAGTGAGGATAATCCTGATACCAAATCCAGGAAAATACATTACTAGTAAATATATAGACCAACAACCCTCATGAATATAGATGCAAAAATCTCAATCACTTCCTAACCTATAGAATCTGACAATTTATTAAAAGACAAAAGCAATAACAAAAATAGTAATGCATCTTGACCAAGCAAGATTCACAGCAGGTGTTCAAGGATGTTTTAAAATAGAAAACACTCATTTTAATCCATAAAATAAAGCAGAAGAAAAGATCCTCATGGTTTGACAAAATCCAATATCCGTTCCTAATGAAAACACTAAATAAAATAGAAACAGAAGAGAAATTCTGAAATGGAATAATAGACATATATATTAAATCAATGGCAAACTTTGCTTTCAATAGAGAAGAAATGAAAATATTCCTCTTGTTAATGGGTACCAGACAAGGATGTACTTTATCACCACTCCTATTTCATGTTGTGGTGGAAGTCTTAGCCAGAGCTATAAGGCAAGAAAGGAAAATAAAAGACATCCAAATTAGCAAAGAAGACCTAAAATTCTGTTTGCAGATCATGTGATCCTATACATCAAAGATAATTATTGGAACTAATAGAAATATTCAGAAATGTTAAAGGGTAAAAGACCATCATACAAAAATTAATTTGAGGGGCTGAACCCTGATGGCATAATGGTTGTGCACGGGACCTTGGCCCACTGGGATGGAGGTTCAAATCCAGCAGCAGCTCCACAGGAGCATATGCCGGGCCTCCTACTCCCACCACCAGAGGGCAGTGATGCCCCCCAAAACAAACAAACAAAAAACCCAACAAAAATCAATTAGATACTTTATGCTAACAAAAATAGCTCTGCAAGAGAAATCAAGAATATGATACTATTTGTAATTGCCACCTAAGAAATTAAATTCTTAGGAATACATATAACCAGGAAAACAAAAGTTAAGTGCAAATAAAACTGTAAAACATTACTATAAGAAGCTAAAAGAGATCTAAACTATTTATAGAATACAACATGCTTACAGATAAGATGATTTAACATTGTGAAAATGCCAAACAATCTTTAGATATTATGAAATCTCAAGCCTGATTCTCACATTATTCTCTAAAGAGATTGAAAAGCTAATCACCAACTATTGGGGAATAGAATCTCACTTTTAAGTTTTAAAATTTTCTGACAATCTAGCTGAGAAGCATGCCCATATGAAAGAACCACAACAGCCTGTGTGACCACAAGGTGTCAAATGGGTCTGGTATCAAGCATCAAAGACTTAAACATTATATCATTATAAATGAGGGGAAGTTCAGATTGGGGACCCAAAGCCCATCAATAATTGAAGCGACATCCTCTTACAGAAGGGTTGCAGTGAGAAGACAAGCCAGTCTAGGTACAGTGTAGTAGCAATGAAATGTGCAACTCTCCTCTTATTCTCAATTGCTTCCTCCTACTGGCGCTCATTATCCCAATTCTGCCAGACATATTCGGCTAGACCAGGGGATGTACATTGGAGTCGGAAATGTGGGAATTTAGGATAGATAATCCCTTAAGACTTGTGGGGAGTGGTGACACTGGGAGGGTAGAGGGATGGTGGACTAGAAAGGGGGAACCAATTTCTGGAGCCTACAAGTGACCTCTCTGGGGTGTGGACAATGGGGGGGTGAGTGAAGTGACACATTGGACAGTGTATGATATGAAGAGGTAATAACAATTTGTAAATTATTAGAAGTTCATGGGAGAGGACTAGGGGGAAGGGGAAATATGGGGAGATAGAATTTAGAAATATAAAGAACTAGAGGAAAGCGGGAAAGAGGAGCTTATGTTGGAGGAGTTCAAGTAGAAAATGAATATGGCAACATGTGTACAAGTATGCTTAATACAAATGATGTATTAAATGTTGTAAGAGCCCCAATAAAATTTATATTTAAAAAATCTTCTGCACGACCATGGTAGTCAAAGCAACTTAATACAGGTATAATGATAGACTCATAGATGAATGGAACAAAATTGAGGACCCATAACTAAAACTATCCACTTACAGACAATTGATAGTTTATGAAGGAACCAAACACATTAAATGGGGGAAATAGTTTCTTTAGCAAAAGCTGCTGTGAAAACTGGATATCCATTTGCAGAAAAATCAAATAGGGTTCATATCTCCCACCAAATAGAGCAATTAACTAGATGAATCAAATGACACAAATATGAAACCTAGAACTAGTAACATCATCAATAAAAATAGAGATAAACAACAGAAGAAAGATGACTGGCACTTGTATGCATCCAAACAGTTCACCAAATGAGTAAAATGAGAACCCAGCAACTGCAAAAGTTTTTTGGCAATGACATATTGGACAAGGAACTAAGCTCTAAAATTTGTAGAAAACTTCAATACCTCAACAAGAAAAACCAAGTGAACTAATTTAAAAAATGGTGAGAGAACACTAACTGACATTTGACCAAGGATCATATTCAGGTGACTAAAATATGTAGAAATGTTCTTGATCATCAGCTATTCCAGGGATTCAAGTCAGAACAACAGCGAGATATCACATCACCTGTTTAATAGCAAAGTTAAAAAAAGGGAAAGAACAAATGCTGGGATGTGCAGACTGAATCCTTATAAACTGCTGGTGGTGGGACTGTAAAAATGTGCATCATCGTGCAAAGCAGTATGGATGCTTCTTCAGAAAGTTGAGAAAAGAAATACCACATGTCCAACCCATCTCTCTATTTGTTATGTATCCTAGAGAAATAAGACCATGACACAAGTTGATATATGAAATGCTTGTTCATCACCACACTATTCACAATAGTAAGGATAAAAACAACCTAAATGCCTTTTAATCTGAGAATGGATAAACTGGGGTATGCACACAGGGAATACTACTCAATGCTAAAGAGTAATGATACATTAATGAAACACCTCATATTGTAGATGGATATAAAGGAAATTATACTGAGGGAAGCGTGTCGATCTCAGGCAAGAATTGTATGAGATCACATTGTAAAAAGTCAATGAAAGATTTTACACAAAATAAACATTATTTGATGTTTATGAGGAATAAGAGGAGAAAGGAGAGTAAGTGTGCCAGTGTTAACTTGGGTGAAGAGGAAGTCAATATACAATAAAAGGGAGGTTTGCAAAAATGATGAAGGTGAGGGGAAAACTGAGAGTTAGGCATCTACCTAAATATACAAAAATACATCAAATGCACGATTTTACAATCCGATCTAGGAGTAGGTAGATGCTTGGACAATGATGGATAGCTGAACAGGTGTGTGAGGTAGAATCAGAGTATATTCATGAATATATCAAATCAATGGTGTCAAATCAATTTGACGGAAGAAAGCTATATTTATGAATTTACATATGCTGCAAATATATCTAGTAATGTGATGGGACATGCTATTTTTCATTATTGGGTGCTGTCAGTCAGTTCCAACTCAGAGAGACCCTTTTAAAACTAGAATAAAATACAGCTCCATCCTGCATCTTCACAATTGTTCCTATGTTTGAGTCCATGGTAGTAGCCATTGGGCCAAGCTCTCTTGATGAGGGCTTTCCTTTTTCTCTGCTTTACTACCCCACCACACATGATATGATGGAGAATAGAGAATTTATCATTATGAAAACTTCTTAGACTCGGAAGAATAGCCTCGGGGCACTACAAGGGTCAATTAATATAGCCTACTTCGCAATGACAATGTTCTACACACTACTTTGGTGAGTGGGGTTTTAAAAGCTCATGAACAAACATCTCATATTCAAGTCTTAGTCTTTCCCAATCTGAAGGAAAGAAGAGTGATGAAAAGCAGAAGACACATGGAAATAATTAGCCAAGTAGACTAAGGAACCATGAAAACATCAATCATTCTCCACAACCCTGAGACCAGAACTCATAGATGGTGCTTGGATAAGTTCTTTTAAAACAATCCCTTTAGAAGGATCTGAATAATGAGGAACAAAACTCAAAATCATAAAAGACACCAGGTTTATTCAATAGGAGAGACTGGTGTAACTCCACATATATGTTCCTCAGTTACTCTTTTTATTTTTGATCATTTTATTGAGGGCTCTTACAACTCATATTACAACCCATTACATCAATTGTATCAGGCATATTTGCACATATGTTGCCATCATTCTTTTGTAGACAATAACTTTCTATTGAGCCCCTTTTCTCCCTTCCCCCATCCTCTTGACCCCTTGATAGATTGCAAATTATTATTTTAACACCTCACATGAACCACTGTCTTCCTTCCCCCTTGGTTTCCATTATTCTTTCCCCGGGTGAGGTGTGTGTGGTTGTGCCAATTATTATGATCAGTTCCCACTTTGTCCCCTGCCATCCCTTCTCCTACCCATCTGCTATCTCTATTCCCATTACTCTTCCTGGGTTGCAAGTGATACGATCTTTTATCTCTTGTCTACCCTTGTGTACATGCTTCAGTCGAGTCCTACTGCAAAGGCATCAGTGGTAATAGCAGTGGAAGGTGAGGAAGCCTCAGGAAACCAGAGGAATATTGCTGCACCCTGGTTGACTCATCCCTTCCCTGTGACCCCTCTGTGGGGGATGTTTCATTGTCTTCAGATGGGCTTTGGGTCTCTGCTCTGATCCCCCTTCATTCTCACCCATATGGTTCTGTTCGTTATCCTGATGACATCTCATGATCACACAGGCTGGTGTGCTTCTTCCATGTGGACTGGTTGTTTCTCTGCTGAATGGCTGCTTGTTTCACTTCCAGTCTTTAAGATCCCAGGCACTATATCTTTTAAGAACTGGGCACCATCCATGTACCTCAGTTACTTTTTAGGTCTGGGATTGAAATCACTCTCAATTTACATAATAAACCATTTAAGATAAGGAGAGTCCAGAGAGATATGAATAAAGGAAGAATGGAAACAAGAATACAGGGAGGACATAGATGAAATTGATGGTACATTAAGGGGATTTTTAAGGACAACTTGAAAGAAAAATATGTATAAATTGCTGAATATAAACTGATTGCTCTGAAAAACCTACATCCAGTCCATTAAAAAAGTTTTCAAGCAAGATAAATAAGTCATATAATAAAAATAAATCAATAGCATAAAAGTGATGATAATAGCTTTAAGAAGTTCATATGAGAAATTCTGTCATCACACCTAAATTTTGGTCAGTATAAATGAGAATAAGTGGGAGTAGGTGGTCGAAACCCTCCCTGACAGCTGTATCTGGAGTAGTCTTTTAAATCATGAGATATAAGCTTAAAGTTGAGAATTGCAGTGTGACAACATTGATCAAAAACCTGACTTCTTTTTTCAAAACCATTTTATTAGGAGGCTAATACAGAGATCATATAATTCTGTAGTTCTATCACACCAAGATGTACTGTAAAATTGCTACCGCAATCAGTTTCAAAACATTCCCTTTCTCCTTAAACTCCTCCATTTTTCAGTTCCTCTTTAACTCTCCTGATGCTTTATCCACCACGAACCCTTATTCTACATGCTGTGACTTTTGATGATCACTAATCCATCATACTAGCCTTTGATTTCCTATGTTGATGTAAGAGAAAAGTACACATATGCTTAGTTTACATTGGACTCGTTTTTTTCCACTTTCAACTAATACTAATACAAATAGTAATATAAGACCTCACTGAAAGAAATACTGAAGGAGGCACTTAAGAAAGAAGGAACATAATTCAGAAAGAAGGGAGATCATTGAGGCAGAACTTTGAAAATTTTAATTTGTATACATACTAGTAAATATAGAGGAGTGTTAATGACATAACGCAATCATAATTTAATAGAACATAGTTTTTAGAGGAAAACAAAGTGATAAAATCTAGGCTAACATTTTTCTTCTGTGGGCTCCAAGGCAAATTGCTTAACCTCTACGTGCTTCAATGTCTTCATTTGTATGTTGGTAGAATTACAATACTATGTATATAATATAGCTATATAAATATTATAAAGAATATATATGTATATATATACTACTGACATGGTGCTCAATATATATACTTAAACATAACAAATAAAAATATACATAATTGTACAGACACAACAAAATTTGTCCAGAAATCACAAAGGCTATCAGAAGACTGATGCATTGAGTAAGTAATGGTTATTTATCTCTTAAAATACCTCAGAGTACAGCATTTAATATACAGACCTTGAACCTGGGGTTGTGACCTAGCCTTCAGCGGTTTGGCTTGTTGTTCTGGATAGTTACAGTCTGGTCACTTCCAAGTCATGGAGACTCCATGTATATTAAAGAGAAGCAATGCTACGCCTGCTTCACCTTTACAATCATTGGTATGCTCAAGAATGTTGTTAAAACTACTGTAAATTTGAGTATCTTTCAATTTAGAGAACTCATCATCCAGAATCATATTTAAAAATATTTTGTTGTGGTTCATATAGTTTATTTTGACAAATTTTCAAAAACAGATGGCCAGACTCTTCTAATAGCTTGTATTATTCTGGAAACTCCATGAAACCTTTTAAACATGGGTGACCACCCTGTTGGCAATTTACATACTATTGGCATTCCATCCAGCATCATAAGAACACACAAGTCACCAAGTAACAAACTGGTAGTTGAATGGTGGCCTGTTGGCTTATATACCTGGTATTGCTAGCCCATTTAGAGAAAATTCATCAAGAGGGTAGATATACAATAACTATTCTTAGAAGACAAATGTATAAAACTAAAATATCAGCAAATTAATGAATAATAAGAAACATAGTTTCTAAATACAAAACTATATATTTGGAATGACCAGAGGTTGCTTTACCTGCATGAAAAGCCAGATGATCAGCAGAATAAGAGTATATTATATCCTAATGAGAAGAAAATTACAGGTCTGACTTAAATATGTAAAATCTCTATGATTAACATATCCTCTACCTCTAGGCAGGCAAATATGATCAGTAAATTCAAATCTGTGTGACTTTTACCATACATGATTTAACCATGAACTTGAGATTTGAATCAAGTCAACGGGAATTATGTCTCAAAAAAGGATTGTCTTGTCAGTGGAACTACACATTAGATTCACATTATATGTTCATAATCACATTATATGTTCATAATCACAAAATTGCGTTAGTCCAGGCTGACTAGAAAAACAAATTCAGAGACACACATACACGTGTAACTCAATTCCATAAAGCTTATATTAGTCCATAATTCCCCCCTTCAGACCTAGGCAGCCACGTGCAATGATGCAGAATACATGAAGATCACAGGCCATTTGATACATTGTCATGTGAAACCAAGGTCGGTGGGAACATAGCAGGATTCCAGCAGCTCTCAGGGTTGTCAGCAAGCAGGAAGGTCAAAGTGAAGACAGAGGGTCTCCCACGGTCTTCCTCAAGGAGAACAGCATCAGGCTTTGACCTGATTGACAGGTTGGCCTCCATCACTACATTTTTAAACATCTTCAGGTTGACATAAAATTACCCAACTTTCACAACAACCAAGACGAATGATCTTGTTAAAGGAATTAGAATGCCGCATCATTTGGGTTAGGTATCCTCTTCCTTGGAGAGTGCTACAATGGACATTGCCAAAGGTCAATGTTTGTTCATTGGCTATTATTTTTCCTATACCTGTCTGGCCATTTTCTCCTTCTCATAGAAACAGTCTTCATTAGATATATTAATGCACTTAATCAGGTGATAGTTTGATGCTGTTGGTCTATAAAAAGCCATTTAAAAACAACTTTGTCTATTTTTGATCTGATCTAGTATGTTTTGATTTCTTAATCATTTTGAAGGCAATCTTACCGCACTTTTTCCCAAGTAATTGCTTGAGCGTGTGGGGATAGATTATCTCATTGTAGGCTTTGATATGAAGTAGATATTACTGATCCATCAGTTATTATTGAACTAAAATTCATTTTGCCTACTATATCATTGTGGAAAATATAGGCTGCATGTGCTTTCATTAGTAGGGGCTGGGTTGACTCTAAGCCACCCAAATACTGGTTGCCAAATTTCTAGTAACTCAACTGATACTGCAGCAACCCAAACAAGTGGGGAGAGGGAAGAATCTTCGTTTTTGAAATGCTGATTTCTTATAGTCTGTGGAAAGGGACTCAAAATCCAACATGATCTTGGTGAAATTTGCCTAGTATCCCAAAAGTCAGTAGTTTGAATTCAACTAGAGTCACCTCAGAAGAAATATCTGGAAATCTCCTTTTGAAAGATTACAAGCAAGAAAATCCTAAGAGGTCACCGTGAAGTCAGAGTTGACTGCATGACAAAGATTTTTCCCTTTTCTGTTTGGGTTGGTGATCAGCATTTATAGCCAAGAATAATCTCACAGGTGGAGCCTATCAATTGTACAGCAGTTTGTGATACTTAGTTTATGTAGGAGTTGTTGTTAAGTGCCAAAGAATTGTTTCTGATGCATAGATGCCTTATGTACGACAGAAACACTTTCAGTCCTGCACCATCCTCTTTCTGGTTCTAATGTTTGAGTCATTGTTGAAGCCACTGTGTCAATCCATCTTGTTGAGGTTCTTCTTTCTCTTTTTTGCTGTCCCTCCTCTTTTCTAACATGATTTCCTTCTCCAAGGACTGGAATCTCCTGACAACATGCCCAACATACATTAGACGAATTCTTTCCATCCTTGCTTCTCAACTGCATTCTGGTTGCTCTCCTGAGAGAGATCTTTGTGTTTTTTTGGAAGCTCACGGAACCTTGAAGAGTTTTTGCCAGCACTATAGTTCCAATGCATGCATTTTCCTTCATTCTTCCTTATTCAATGTCCAACTGTTCCATGAATATGGGACCATTGGAAATACCACTGCTTGGATCAGGTGCACCTTAGTCCTCAAAGTAACTCCCGGCTTCTAACACTTTAAAGAGGTCGTGTGCAACAGATTTACTTAATGCACTGTATTGTTTGATCTTTTGACTGCTACTTCCATGAGTATTGATTAAGGAAAAAAAATAAGATGAAATCTTTGATAAGTTCAAACTTTTCTGTTTATTATGATGTTACCTATTGATCCAGTTGTGAAAATTTTGGTCTTTATGACTTTGAGTTTTAATCCACACTGAAGGCTACAATCTTTTTTTTGCCCCCCATTAACCCCTCCCTCCATTTTTTTTGTTTCCTCATCCCTCCCCTCTCCCTATTCTAACCTCTATCTGTGGCCTCCTCAAAGTAATCAAAGTTGGTTTATATTATTGCTGTATAAAACAACATTTCTTCTTTGTTTTTCCTTATAGCAATAGTGATGTTAAATATTTATCTTTGGAAGATTGAGTTCACTTAGCATATTGTTCTCTTGTTTTGTCCATGTCTTATGGTCTTTACGAGAAATATCAGTGTTTTTATTGATGCATAAAATTCTATAGGATCAATTGTTTATCCATTCCTCTATTGTTGGAATTTTTGGTTGTTTCCATCTTTTTGCTATTGTGAAAGTTGCTGTGATAAATATAGGTGTACAAATGTCTGTTTGTGATATATTCTTAATTTTCTTAGGGTATATGCGCATTAGAGAGCTGACTTGGATTTGTGTTTGCTTAAGGAATTATCATACTAATTTCCAAAATTATTGTACAATTCTACAGTACCACCAGCAATGTAAAATGTTTCTACCTCTCCAGCATTTCTTATTTTATTTTCTATTGAATTTTGCCAGAAGTGTCAGTGTGAGGTGATATCTCATTGATATTTTAATTTGTGTTTTTCTTACCGCTAATGATTAAGAACATTTTTTCATCTGGCTACAATCTTGGATTTTCATCAAGTGCATCAAGTACTCCTCACATAAAGCAAGTAAGATTATGTTATATGCATATTGTAGGTTAATAAGTCTTCTTCCAACCCAGATATCACATTCTTTGTCATATCAACCAGATTCCCCAATTATTTACTCATCATACCAATTGAACAAGTATAGTAATACCTCTTGATCCAAACTTGAACTGTCCACTACTCAAACAGCAAAGTTTGAAAACAAAACTCTGCTCAGTGTTCATAACTTAACTTGATAGTCAAATCAATTTTCTGACTGGAAGAAAAAAAACTTGTACTGCTCCAGAAAGAGTCTTGGTCACATCCAACCACAGACAAAAAGGAATGACACTCTTTCTAAGTACCAATCTCATGCAAATAGCATATAGTGTTGGTACTACATATAAGCTCCTCCCTGCGATACAGACAACAGGGAAGTAGATGAAGGGAGACAGCAGACAGTGTACAATATTACAAAATAATAATAGTTTATAAATTATCAAGGGTTCATGAGGAAGGGGGGAACAGGGAGGGAGGGGAAAATAAGGAGCTAATACTAAGGGGTTAAGTAGAAAGCAAATGTTTTGAAAATGATGATGAAAATACATGTACAAATGTGCATGGTATACAATGGATGGATGTATGGATTGTGGTATAAAATTATTTTTAAAAATTATTTTTAAAATTATTTTTAAAAATGAAGGCTGAGCAAGATAATTGGTCAAGAAGAAAGTAAAAGGAAATAGAGGAAAGAACTGAAAGGCAAAGGACATTTATAATGGTATAAATACAGAAATGTACATAGGTAAATATATTTATATATGATGATGGGGAAATAGATAGATGTGCAAATACTTATAGGGTTAGTATTAAGGCAGCAGATGGACACTCGGCTACCACTCAAGTACTTCCTCAATGCAAGAGAATTTTGTTCTTGGCATATTAAATTGGCATTCCACGATGCTCACCTTTCCCACTTGATCGCTGAAGACAAGTGTGTGCATAAGCAAAAGTGGGGAAGAAAGCTGATGGTACCTGATTATCAAAAGATATAGTGTCTGGGGTCTTAAAGTCTTGAAAGTCAACAAGCGGCCATCTATCTCAGAAGTAAAAAAAGCCCATATGGAGAAGAACACCAACCTGTGTGACCACGAAGTGTCGAAGGGATCAGGTACCAGGCATCAAAGAACTAAAATTGATATTATTATAAATAAGAGCAAGTACAGATTGGGGAGCCAAAGCTCATTTGTAGGTGAAGCAACAATCCTCTTACAGAAGGGTCACAGGGAGGAGAGGATCCAGTCAGGGTACAGCATGGCAACAATGACATATATAACTTTCCTCTAGCTCTTAAATGCTTCCTCTCTCCCTCTATCCTGATCCCAATTCTACCTTACAAATCTGATTAGACGAGGGAATGTACACTGGTACAGATAGGAACTGGAAATATGGGAAATCCAGGACCAATGATCCCTTCAGGACCAGTGGTGAGAGTGGTAATACCAGGAGGATGGAGGGATGGTGGAGTAGAAGGGGGGGCATATTATAAGGATCTACATATATCCTCCTCTCTGGGGGTATGGACAATAAGGAAATGGGTGAAGGGAGATAGCAGAAGTATGCAATAAGACATAATAATAATAATTTACAAATTATCAAGGGTTCATGGGGGATGGGGGAGTGGGAGGAAGTGGAAAAATGAGAAGCTACCCAGGGCTTAAGTAAAAAGCAAGCATTCTGAGAATGATGATAGCAACAAATGTGCAAATGTGCTTTGCATGCAAAGATATGTGTATGGACTGTAATAAGAGTTGTATGAGCCCCCAATAAAATGATTTAAAGAAACACATGTGTCATTGTACTTTTTATGCTTCATATGTATAAAATATCATAATCATGCTTCCAAAGAGAGTTAGTGATGTCAGCAGTAAAGCTTAAAGGAGAACTGTTAGAAACACAAGAGTTAAAGAAAGAAATCATTGTGAAATTTGAATCAGATCCCCAATTGTCTGATCTGGGGCTGACTACAACACGCCTCAGCTGACGTTATCAATATTTTTTTAAAATGTGATTAAAGTGGCTAATGTTGAAAAGTTACTGTTAATGTGGAAATGTGGACAGATACAAAACAACTTGATGCTGATAGCATATCCAAGACAGTGAGGGCTATGTGAGAGAGCTGAAGCTTCCATCGTGATTTAATGAAAAATGTGGAAGGAGTGAGTGCTGAGTGTCCAATCCTAGTCATGGTTGGATTAAAAAACTCTAAGAGAGATCAGGCAAGCCTACTGTAGTGAGGTATGCAGAATGGGCAAGTGTAAATAAAGATGAATCCAATGGCTTCAGAACCAAATTTGTTGTTAAGATATATGAAGGAGGAAGGTTTTGTTCCTCAGTAAGTGTTGGACTGTGATAGAATCAGACTCTTTTTGGGGGGTGTAACCCTGATAAGACCTGTATTACTAAAGAGGAAAAAGCATTGCCAGATTACTCGTCTATGACAGACACGTTCACTCTGTTGTGGCCTTGGGATCAGCCCCTCTCTTTTGCTCCTTGCCCAACCCTCCCACCTTTGTGAAGTCTTGATAAATTATAAATTATTATGGTTTTCGTATATTACACCATCAACTGTCTCCTTCACCCACGTTTCTGTTGTCTGTCCCCCTGGGAAGGGGTGTGTGTGGTATACATCAATCATTGGAATCAACTCCCCTTTTCTTCCCCGCCCCCCAATTCCCTCTAACCTTATGTTATCGCTACTCTCATTACTATTCCTGAGGTGTTTTATCTGTTTTGGATTCTGTGTGTTGAGAGCTCTTTTCTGTAACAGTGCACATGCTGTGGTCTAAACAGATTTGTAAATAGAACTGGGGTCATGATAGTGGGTGGGTGCGAAGCATTAAAGAAATAGAGGACTGTTGTGTGTTTTGTCAAGGTTATACTGCACCGTGACTGTCTTGCCTCTTCATTGATACCTTTCTGTGGGAGAAGTTCAATTATATACAGATGGGCTTTGGGTGCACAGAATCTTTTAATATTGCAACTTGAGATTTGAAACTTTTCTTCTTTCTGATTAAAATATGCGAAATAGCTTCTTAATTTTGGTTTTTCAAACTCTAAGTCTTAGCACATTTCTTTATAAAATCTTTTGTCTTCTTGAGCTGCCCTTTGAAGTTTTCAATTCAGTCCTTTTATTTCATCATTTCTTTCATTTGCCTAAGCCCACTCCATGATTAAGAACAAGTTTCAGAGCCTGTCAGCATCAACTTTGATATTTTCTTTCTGTTCTGTCTGTTAAATGACTTTTTCTTTCTTCATGAATGGTATTTTTGATGTTATCCCACAGTTCATAAGCTTGTCTATCATTAATGTTTATTTAATGCACCAAATCTCTTCTTGAGATATTATCAAATTTTGATTGGATATGTTGAAGGTCCTATTTTGACTTGCTTTGATTTAAGTTTTTCCATCTTCAACTTGAACTTATATATGAAAAATTGATGATCAGTCCCCAATTCAGACTCTGGCCTGGTTTTAGCTCCTGATATTAAGCTTTTCTATCATCTCTTTCAAGTTTTATTTCTGTGTATGCCACAGAAAAATTCACTATATCCACCACTTTTTTGTTATTAAAAAAAGGTATTTGTGAGGAATAAGTAGTTAGTCTTCAAAATTTTATCATGCCATCTTCAGATTTGTTTTCGTCATCAAGGCCAAACTTTCCAACTAGTGTTCCTTCCTCTTTCTTTCAAACTTTTGCATTCTGGTCAACAATAATAATCAATACTTCTTGATTTCATGTGTGATCAATTTCAGACTGAAGATATTGGTAGAATAATATTTCTGAATCACTTACATTAGTGGTTTGTGCATACATATGAATGATATCGTATTGCTTAGATTTTCTTATATGTAGATAGATATCATGCAATAACAGCCCAGTATTGTACTTCAAGATAAATTTTGATATGTTATTTCTTAAAAATAATTTTTGTTTTATTTGTCAAGTGTATAGTCATTTGACCCTCACAAAATACTATTAAACAATCTTAAAGAGGATAGCAGTATTAATATTAACATTATTTTTAATGAGACCAATGTGATTAGGGATGTTTCACATTTTTCTTACAGCATCAAGAACCCATCAATTCTGACACATAGGGACCCTGTGTTAGGCTGCCTGGATGGGAGACATATTCTTTTTGATGAAGCCATTCCTTGTCATTGTCATTCATGGCATAGTAAGCCATATTATTTTCTGATTCAAAATGACCAATGCCATTTCAGCTCACTAATGCTTAGAATATGGATCTTTATGTGTTGCATTTTAATTTTAATAACTCCCAATTTTCCTATGTGCATTCTTCATACATTCTAAGTTTTAATTGTTAGCTGTTTCTTCTCATTTCAAGTAGTGCCCTATCACAAAGGAGAGTCCTGAAGATTTTATTCCTGTAGGTTTACTCCACTCACATCATTATGGTCAACTCTACTTTGTGGAGATAACTCTTTTTGGTGTATTTGAACCTGAGAGCCTCTTTTGGTGCTATAGCTAGCAATGTTCTGCAGTCATTCAATATGTTTTCCATAATTTACAGCATAGGGATTTTTTCTTGTGTATAAATCATTTTATTGGAGTCTCTGACAGCTCATGATAATTCATACAAGAAAATTTATCAAGCACATGTGTACATATGTTGCCATCAACATTTTCAAAATATTCTTTCTGCTTGACCCCTTTGGTTTCAGCTCCTCTTCCACTGCCTTCACCTTCATGAAATCTTGATACATTATAAATTATTATTATTTTCTTATTGTACACCATCTGCTATCTCCCATCACCTCTGTTTCTATTGCCATCCCCCTGGTGACGGGGGGAGATCTATCATGATCGGTTCCAGCTCTCTCCACCTCCTACCACTAACTTCCCCTCTCTTCATGGTATCTCTTCCATTACTGTTCTTGAGGGGCTTATCTGTCCTGGATTCCATGTCAAGAGCTCTTATGAGGCAGCTTTGTAAGGCAAATCTGGGGTCATGTAGTGTGTATGTGTGTAGGGGAGCATTAAAGAACTCGAGGAAGGAAGGTTATATGTTCTCTCAGTGCTATACTACAGTGTGATTGACTGGACCCTTACTTGTGACCCTTCTGTGAGGGATTGTCCAATTTGTCTAAAAATTGTCCTCAGGGCTTGGTGGGCCAGAATGCAGTTCTCACTTGTTCCCTCTTAATTTTCTCCCACATTGTGTGATCTAGGCAGACCCACCACTGTCTCTGGGCTGTATTTTCAGTGTTGTCTCCTATAGTGCAATCTTCTCGGGAGGGGGTCAACATAGTTGACATTGGGGCCTGCCCTGCTAACCTCTCTATAATTCATAGCTTACTGTTGGCTAACTGACTAATTCTTCATAATCTATTCTTGGCCTGGAAGCTTTGCTGAAACCTGTTCACTTTGAGTGACTCTGCTGGTATTTGAAATACCAGTGAAAGCTTCTAGTATCTCAATAATACATAAGCCACAAGAGTATGACAAACTGACAGACAAAATGGTGGCCATGCAGGAGACAAGGCCAGAGTCTGACAATTTTGTCAGATTCAAGATTCTAGGTTGCAGGTCAAACCCAGACACGACATTCATCCCTAAGCATAAGAAGCTTGCAATTGCTCAGCAAGGAATCTAGATCCCAGTTAAATGGAAGTGAGTTTCACTTAATGTGTACACAGTATTATTTGGCACCTTCAGCCCCACACCTAGAAGCAGAAATATGAATTAAAGGACTTGAAGGTAACATTTTAAGTTTATTTATCTTCACCATCCTAAGAGATTAGAGACTAGTGTTAAGGGATGAGCATACAAGAGACCCAGCTTTATTGAACATATTTCTGTGGTCAGATGAAATACATAATATAAATGGAATTATGGGAAGAGAATTTCTGTTCCCTTTTCAAGCCAGTTTTTGAGACACTCATAATTAAAACAGACTTGAAAGCATAGATGAGCTGCAGATGCCAAAAATGAAAAATAGGAATTGTATATAGCATCTTGTGGTTTCTCTCACTGTGTTTGTTTTCTGTGATGACAGAAAGTACAGGGTTGAGAGTTTATAAAAAGCTTGCTCAGAACTGAAATTGGTTTGGATACATAGAATCTCCATGGTGGCAAGTGTATGCAGCAGCAGAAGCACAACCTACTTTTTGTTGTTGTTTTTACAAATATGTTCTTTTATTGAATCTAAATTGATCAAATACAGTTTTAAATTCAATTATTTTCAGATATTGACCCTAATTATTCTTTCTCTTTCTTGAAAGAGAATGATTAGCTCAACTATCTGCTCTATTTCTGACTCCAAATCAATATTTTAAGCCCTCCTGCTTCTTAAATATTTCTGGTGTTCTTTAGGAATCTCCACTTGAATGACATACAGGCCCTCAAATTCAACAGATACCTTTCTTTAGTCCCTGTTCTTGTGCATTTCATGAGTGATTCACAGTTTTACATGTTCATAGCTTAACACTTTGCCTTATGTTATGTAAGTGGTAAATGAAGGAGCAAGGACTAGAATATTTTCTGATTTCAAATCCTGTATGTTTTGCTGGATTGTATCAGGTGTCAGAAGATTAAATGCCTGAATATAAGATCTCACTTTAACGTTACCCTGCTTTCCAACCTCACCTCCTACCACTTTGCTTCATGTTTTCATTTTTCTTCTTATACTTTTATTGGCACTTTACGTATCATACAATTCAATAATCCAATCATATCAAGAAGAGTTGTATAATCATTACCACAATCAATATTGGAATACTTTCCTCTTTCTTGTACTCATTGTTATTTATATAATTATTATTTTTAAATTTTGACAAAACCATACACAACAAGATATTCTTCAATTCAACAACTTCCACAGGTACAATTCAGTGTCATTCATGTTGTATGACCTTTATTGATAGTCTTATGCAGATTATTCCATCATCATTAACATAAACTCAGTGCTACTAAGCAAAGATTCTTCTTCCTTCATCAGTGGTAGCCATTGGTCCAGCTTGATTGCTTATTTTTAAGTAGTTTTCTTGCTATAATATTTACATATAATATACTTCTACAGTTAAATTGATTTTAAAAAGAGTTGTATATCCATCATCACAATCAGTTGTAAGGCTCCATCCCCTCTCCAGCATTCATTGTTTGCTCCCCAATTTCCCTCATCCTCCCCAATACCATCCCTGATAAACTCTTATTATCAATTATTATCTTTATGTATCCACTCCTTCTGTGCTTAATAAAAAGTAAAAAAAGAAAAAAATCTGACATATTATTTTTAAAACTAGAGAAGAAATACCTGTCATAGAACAAGTGAGAAATATCTAAGACTAGAGCAAATTCAGGTAGGGTTAAGAGGGAGGTCAACTGATAAAGTATCATATTATACTGCGATTTAGTATAATCAAAGTAACAGTAATCTTTGTCTGATAATAAAGTTTGAGCCCCTGTGATGAGACAAGAAGGGATCTGCAGTGAATTGATCTGTGCAAATAGCCTTCAGATGGATTTTCGGTTCCCACTGTCCTTCTACCAATTGGGTGTTCACAATTGAAGTTCTGATACTTTCCCCTTCATAGTATTTAGATTTTGTTATTGTCATCTTTGGATGACATAGGCTAGAGTGCTTCTTCTGTGTGCACTTGGTTGACACCTCATTTAGATGGCTGCTAGTTTGAATATAGGCCTTTAAGACCCCAGACACTATCCCAATTGATAGCCGGGTGACATATGCTTTCTTCACCACACATTATGGTAGCACCCTTATCTTCAGTGATCATTTCATGAAGGCAAGTATTGAGCAGGGCCATGTTATAAGAACTAACTCTTCTTGTATTGAACATTATGTTGCTCAGTCTCCATGTGTTTGGCTTTTTGTTTCTGTTCATTTTATTGTCAATTTCTAATTTTATAGCATTGTGGCCTGAGAAGACAGTTTGCAAGACCTCAATTTTTAAAAATTTGTTGAATCCTACTTTGTGGCCTGGAATGTGGTCTCTTTTTGAGAATGATACATATATGTTGGAGATGAAGGTATTGTATGAGGTTGATTTTGTTGTTGAAATTTTTCTTTTTTATCTTTATTGATTTTTGTGATGCTCTCATTTCTAGAGAATGACATATTGAAGTCTCCTTTTATTATTGTCAAGATGTATATATATATTCAATTCTGTGAGATTCTATTGATATATTTAGAGGCTTTCATTGGGTGCATATATATTTATTTATGTTTTTCATATATATTTATTATAATTATATCTTGGACAATTTATTCCCTTGATCATTATGCGGTGTTCCTTCTTGTCTCCTATTACATTGTTTTCCTGGAAATTTATTTCTGAGGCTAGTATTGCTACCTCTGCTTTCTTTTGGTAGTTGTTCCCTTGGTATGCTTTTATCCAGCCTCTGATTTTTACTCTGTTCATGCTTATGTTTGTGATTTGTGTTTCTTGTAGTAAGCATATTGATTGATCTTATTTTTGTATCATTTCTACTTCTCTCTGCCTTTTTTCTGGTACATTTAGTCCATTGACATTCAGTGAAACTATCGATATGTATGCATTTGCTACTGTCATTTTGTTATATATTTGTGCAAATTATGTATGAGTGTGTATGTTTGCTATGTTTAGTTTCTTTGTTCTTCCTGTATTACTTCATTATTTTCGATGTGTTCCCCAGTGTACTGGTTTTTGTAAGGATTTATTTTTGTGTGTTGATTTCAGGTTTGTGTGTTATTGATTTTTTTGCCATAATATTCCATTGGGTATTTTTTTTTAGTTATGGTCTTTTTGGTGAATTCTTTTCATTGTTCCTTGTCCTGGAATATTCTATTTCTCTGTTCCATTTGAGTGATATTGCTCCTGTTAATATATAAGTTTTTTTTGGCTCTAAGCTTTGGCCAGGAATGTTGTCACTGATGTGAGTGCTAATTTGTGGGCTGATGAATTGTTGAAAGACTAGAAAAAAAGTAAGTTGAAAGCAAAACTTAAAGTAATAATCCATTTTTCTGTCCTTACGTATAGACCAACAGATGGGCAAGTCCTAATTAAGGATGGATTATAAGACTAGTGCAGAACTTTGTTTTAAAGAAGGGGAAAGTGTAAGTATGACAGAACACAGAGCAGCAACACCAACCAAATAAGCACTGGAATCTACTCTCTGCCCTGGGGGAAAATCCGAGGTCTTTAAGAAAGTTGGGGACAGTGTCTGCTAATACGTTGTTTTGGTGCCTTGTGCTCTTTCTTTTAGTACGGCAGGGTGGGTTGAGATTGCAGCTAAGGGGAGGGTTTTGGTGTCTGTTCTGGCTGAGAGTCCTGTATTCTTATGATTTAGGTTAATTGTCTTAATGGAATAGACTTCTGGAGGATCAGACCAGAGGGAGAGGGCTCATTCTTTTTGGATCTAGGTAGCCAAGTGGGGTGGGGTGTCAAGTCTATACTTACCACCTGTCTAGATGATCTTGGAGTGAGGAACGGAGCAATAACCTATTCAGAGGGCAGGTTGCTTATCTGAGTTACTTGGGGTGCTTAACAGGGTCTCATGTCACGGGACAGCTGGTGAATAGCTATGCTATCCAGTATGCCAATCAGGAGAGCCTTCCTGTCTCTGAGGATTTTAGTTTTGTCTCAAGCCTAAGCTCCCTGTCAGTGCTTTGTCAAACCATGTTTGTTGGTTCTACTTGCGTTGATATCCTAATACCTTGCTAATTGGCCAGGCGTATATTATCCGTTAAGAAGTTTTTTTTTTAAGCCTGTGAATGGTCTGCTTTTGTGATGTCTTAAAATGAGGAGCCATGTAGAGTTATAACTCAAGAATGGGGGATTAGTTTTGCTGAGTGAGGTTTGCACTCCCCTGGTTTTTGCAGAGACTTAGTTTATTCCCTATTTGTGCCCAATGCAGCCACCTCTGTAGAGTTATCCTCACGCAGCTCAGCAGTCTGTGCTATTGTGGAGGTAGGGCTGAGAGGGTATTAGACTAGAACCCCTTTGGCTTGGGTCAAGTGCTAGGCCTACTTGTCCTTATAACCTCCCCAGGCTGGTCACAAAAAGCTATTTTCCTGCATTTTAGCTGCTCAGACCTTCTAACTAGCTCCCAGATCTGGAAAAGTCTTCAGGAGAGTTTGGGAGCTACACTAAGCCCAGTTGTGCCATGGGTCCATGACAATAGGCAGTAGGGTTGATGACAGCAGGAACTTATCAGAAGACATTGCTGCTCTTTTGTTTGAATAAATTTGTTTCTATTTAACTTTATGCTGGGAATCTGGGAGTACACAGGCGTAGGATATCCCTCTCAGTGGCCGCTCTGTGTCGGTTCCTGTGCAGCACCTCCCATGTGTGTGACTTAGTTGCCATCTTATTCTGACCTCCTATGTTTTCTTTATCTTGTCACATTGTGCTCCTTTTAGTTGAGCAAGCGTACCTGGCTCTTTTCTTTCTCCATGTCTTTATTCACACTGAATTTGGCATACTTTCCTTCCTACCTCCATGTAATCTTGTCTGAACCATCACAAAGCTCTTCTTTATTACCCTTCTCTGTCTAATCTCGGCAGGATGTAACCCTTCCCTCCAAAAATAATGCCTATACCAGTTTATCTATATATCGCTCATAGTGCTTATCGTGTTTCTCTTATACTTCTAAGTCATCAAAACTTTATTGCATTTATACCATGTATTACTTGTATTTGAAATCTGGAGATAATTAACTGACAAGTTGACTATGACCACTGGCTCAATGGGGTTCATTGTCTAGTCAGGGAAGAAAGGCAAGTTAAAGAGCAATATTCATCAATTCTACACGTATTATATGCTATGAGCAAGTGCTGTGGTACTCAATAAATTGATACTTAATTTAGACTTATATAGATGAAAATGTCAGCAAGGGTATTTTAGAGAAAATAATACTAATTTCTTTAGGATAAATCCCTTGCTTGATCAACATTTCACTTTAGGGCCCATTCAGCCTTGTGCTGTGTATAAAGCAGGATAGATTTCCGCAGTTTGTCTATAGGCATAATCCTTTATCCTAATGTTAGTTCAACTTCAATCTTTTCCTGATATTGGGAATACACTTATCATTATTGCAAGATGCTGGATGTCTAAGGACTAATGAGGAATTTTCATTAAGATTTACCTCCCTGATTTTCCCCTTTCACTTATGCCTTATTTTTAAGTGATAATGTATTTGAAGACATGATCACTGAATTTTTTTTCCTTTAATAAATGGTGTTTGTAGAAAATCCTATAGTTTCCTTCATAGAAATTATCCCTGCATATGCCTATAATTATTTGATACTTATTTATCTTTTTCATAAGATCAAAACCTCCAAAAGGGAAAAGTTTGTTTTTCTTTGCTTACAAATGCTTAAAAATTTCCAAAGCAGTGTGTGACACTTAGTAACCTAACCATTTAATAAACCATAGCATAAAATAGTATTCATTGATTGAATATATGAATTACTTAAATAGCCAAAATTTATTATAACTCACTGCTTTATGTTGAAATAAAATCAATGATTTGTGAAAAAGTACATTGTAGATTCTATCATCTATCTATCTATCTATCTATCTATCTATCTATCTATCTATCATCTATCATCTATCTTGGGGAGGTGAAGGGGAACAAGGAGAAAATACCATTTTCCCATAAAATAAGAGATATATGGATACATGTGTGCATATTGTATCCTAATAGGTCTCTCTGTTTCTACTTTTCCTCCTTTATAATTTTTTCTCAGCACAGCAGCCAGAGTAATGCTTCTAAAGCAGTGACTCTCAACCTTTGGGTCACTACCCCATTGAGGGCAAACAACCCTTTCACGGGAGTTGCCTGATTCATAGCAGTAGCCAAATTAGAGTTATGAAGTAACAATGAAAATAATTTTATGGTTGGCGTCATGACAACATGAGGGATTGTATTACAGGGCTGCAGCATTTGAAGATTGAGAACCACTGTTCTAAAGCATGTTACCTTTTTAAAAAATAATTTTATTGGGGGCTCTTACAGCTATTATAACATTCAGTATACCATTTGTATCAAGCACATTTGCACACATGTTGCCACATACATTTCCAAACATTTTCTATTTGAGCCCTTGCCATAAGCTCCTCTTAAAAAAAAAAGCTCCTCTTTCCTTTCCCCGCACTTTTTAAATAAATGAATCATTTTATTGAGTACTCATACACCTCCCCTCACAATCCATACATATATCAATTGTATGCAGATCTCATTTGCACACTTGTTGCCATCATCACTCTCAATACATCCTCCCTCCACTTTGCCCCCCATTTCCACCTCCCCATGTTTCCCTTCCTCCCTCCACCCCATGAACCTTTAATAAGGTACCTTTAATAATAACTGCTTTTTCATATCATACACTGTCCAGTGTGCCCCTTCACTCACTCCTCTGTTGGCCATGGCCCAGAGAGGAGGTTATAGGTAGATCCCTGAAATTAGTTCCCCCTTTCTACTCCACCATCCCTCCACTCTCCTAGTATCACCACCCCCATCACTGAGGGAACATCTATCCTAAATTCCCCAAGTTTCTGACTCCGGTGTACATCCCCTGTTCTAGTTGGTCTTGTCTTGTAGAACTGGGAGTATGATAGTGGGTGTGAGGAAACATTTGAGAACTAGAGGAAAGATGCATATTTCATTGTTACTACACTGTACTTTAACCGGCTCATCTCCTCCCTGCAACCCCTCTGTAAGAGGATGTCGCTTCACCTATTGATGGGTTTTGGGTCACGAATCTATACTCCCCCTATTTATAATGATATAATTTTAGTTCCTTGATGCCTGACACTGGATCCCTTCAGCACCTCGTGGTCATGCAGGCTGGTGTGCTTCTTCTATGTGGGCTTTGTTGCTTCTGAGCTGAATGACCGCTTGTTTATTCAAGGCTTTAAGACCCCAGATATTATATCTTTTCATAGCTGGCACCATCAACTTTCTTCACCACATTTGCTTATGCACACATTTGTCATCAGTGATCACATCAGGAAAGCAAGCACTTAATATTATGGTTTTTAGTTCTTAAACCCTGATAACTGATCCCTTTGACAACTCATGGTCCCACATGCTGGTGTGCTTCATCCATGTGGGCTTTGTTGCTTCTGAACTGGATGGCCGCTTGTTTACTCAAACCTTTAAGACCCCAGATGATATACATTTTGATTGCCGAGCACCATCAGCTTTCTTCACCACCATTGCTTATGCACACATTTGTCTTCAGTGGTCAGGGAGGGAAGGTGAGCATCATAGAATGCCAATTTAATAGAACAAAGTGTTCTTGCATTTAGGAAGTACTTGAGTGGAGGTCCAATGCTCATCTGCTGTTCTACTACTAAACCTATATGTATAAATTCATTGATCTATTTCCCCCATTGTCACATATAGATATATGCACCTATGTACATGCCTGTATTTAAACCTCTATAAATGCTCTATACCCCAAGTACTTTCTTCTAGTTCCTTTTACTTCACTCTTGTCCCACTATCCTACTCAGCCTCGATTGGGTTTCAGTATTTTCTCTCTGTTACATTACCGTTAATCAATCCCTACTGGACTTCTCTCATATACCTTGTCTCTAATTTTGGATCATTTGATATACCCTTATCCCTGGGCTGGTCAACACCATCTCCTTTCCCCCTCATCCCCTTCTCCCATGGCCCGCACCCCGGAACCATCAGTCTCATCATTTTCACCTCCAGCATGTTTATCCAGCCTATCTTATCTAGATAGACCTGCAAAGGTAACAATATGTACCCAAAAAAGGCTTCCTAAAATGAAGCAACCAAAGAAAATAAAGCAATGATAGCAACAGCAATAAAACAACCCAATGTCATATATATATATATATATATATATACAATATAAAAAGATGTAAATAATTCAAGGTCTGTTCATTGACCTTCAGGAATATCCCCTGGTTGAGTCAGATGGGGTGCCACTCCCTGGTCCCAAGGTTTATCACGGTCATTCCATCTGAATCTCCATACTCTGTTGCACACTCCTAGTGTCTTTCCCTGGTATGGTTGTGTCAGACTGGGTATAATCCTGACCCTGGTTCTCAACTGTTGACCCTGAAAGGCCTTGGGTCAGTGATGGTAGCTGTATTTCATAGTGGGACTGGCCACATATGATCCTCTTTGTGCATCAGCTGTTTTGAGTGGGAGTATCGTCCTGAAAGATCAGTGGACAAGGATGCACTCCATCCTCTCTTCTTCCCTCTTCATTTGTTCTCATGTGTTCTGGTCAGGCATCTCTCATTCTCAAAGTTGCAGCTTCAAGTGCTGACCTCCAAGGCAAATGCCCCTGGTGGAGAGGTGGCTGCCCCTGTAGTTGGGATTGGGGTTGTGTGCTCAGGCTCCTTTGTTGGTTCTCCACTTCATACCGCCACACTGCGTTCACATCCTGGATCACCGGGTTTAAGTTTGGTCCTTCTTTCGCTGTGGAGATATAAACAATACACTCCCCTTCGGAGGCTTAGTACTCCATTCCCTCTCTACACATCATCATTTACCCCATAGCCCAGTCCCAACCCTCCATTCCAGTTGGCTACCATATGTAGCCCTGAATTTGGTCTGGCCCCTGCCATACTACTTGGGCCTCTCCCCAGGCATTTCTAAATACAGTAGCAACCCAAGATACCCCTTTTGCAATTTTTAATTTACACTTACCTCCGCGGGCTTATGCTGTACCTGTCCTTTTGCACTTGGCTAACTTCACTTAGCATAATTACCTCCAGTTCTTCCCATGTGGTGAAGTGCTTCATGCATTCATGACTGTGTTTCATTGATACATAGTACTCCATTGTATGTATGTACCACAGCTTTTTAATGCATTTGTCAGTTGATTGAAATTTGGGCTGTTTCCAACTCCTTGCAATTGTTAACTGTGCTCCGATGAAAATTGGAGCACAGATGTCAGGTCGTGGTTCGTTGCTTGCCTCTTCTGGATTTATGCCCAGTAGGGGGATTGCAGGGTCATATCATAGCTCAATTTCCATCTCTTTTAGAGATCAAGAAATTGATTTTCATAGTGGCTGTACATGCCTACAGGTCCACCAGCAGTGGATAAGTGTTCCTATCTCCCCACAGCCTCTCCGACACTTACTGCTTTCTGATTTTTTGAATTGGGCTATCCTTGAAGGTGTTAGATGGTATCTCACTGTTGTTTTGATTTGCATTTCTCTTATGGCCAATGATCAGGAACATTTTCTCATATATTTATTGGCCATTCTGATTTCTTCCTCTGTGAAACTTCTGTTCATGTCCTTTTCCCACTTCCTCAGTGGGCAGTTAGCTTTGCTCGTTTTGGAAGCTATCAGAGTATTGTAGATTTTAGTAATAAGGCCTTTATCTTATTTATCATCGCTAAAGTTGTTGTCCCAGTCTGTGGGTTCTCTTATTACTCTTTTGGCGAATTCTTTCGATGCACACAGGTGTTTAATCCTTAGTATATCCCACCTGTCTATTTGTGCTTCCTCTGTATCTGTGTCCTTCCCTATTTCTGATAGTCTATGTAATCCCTGTGCCAATGTTCTCAGGTTGGTCCCAATTCTCTAATTGATGACACTAAGAGTTTGGGTTTTTTTCTTCAAGATCTGTGATCCACCTTGAGTTTAGTCTAGTGCTTGGAGTGAGGTAAGGGTGTTGCTTCATTTTTGTACAAGTAAATATCCATTTTTTTTCCAGCACCACTTATTGAAAAGAGCATCTGCTTCCCATTTGATATCTTTTGGAACCTTATCAAAGATAAGTTGTCTATATGCTGGTGTTTTTATTTCTGGGTTTTAAATTCTTTTCCATTGGTCTGAGTATCTATCATTATACCAATTCCATGCTGTTTTGACCACTGTAGCTGTTTAATATGTGCTAAAGTCAGGTAAAGTAAGCTTTCCCACGGTGTCCTTCTTCTTAAGGAGGGCTCAGCTAATTCTGGGCTTCTTCCCTTTCAATATGAATTTGGTAATCATTTTTTTCCATTTCTTTGAAGAAAGATGGGGGTACTTATATTGGAATTGCATTAGACTTATACAGAGTCTTGGGTAGAATTGATATCTTTACTATATTGAGTCTTCCGATCCATGGACGTGGGATATTCTTCCATTTGTTGAAGTCACTCTTGGTTTCTTGTAATAGTGTTTTGTAGTTTTCATCATATAGATCTTTTGATCTTTTAGTCAGGGATATCCCTAGATATTTAAGTTTGTGCGTGGCTATTGTGAAAGGTACCTCCTTTTTTATCTCCTCTTCCTTGGTCTTATCTGATGTGTAAAACAGACCAATCAACTTCTGATTGTTGATCTCGTATTCTTCCATACTCCTTTATTGTTTCCAGTAATCGCCTTGTGGAGCTTTTGTGTTTTCCATGTATAGAATCATATCATCTACAAATAATGATAATTTCACCTCTTCCTTCCCCAAGTGTATACCTTCTATGTCTTTTCTTTGCCTTATGCTATTAGCTAAAACCTCCAAAACAATATTGAATAAAAGTGGGGACAAGGGACATCCTTGTCTGGTCCCCTTTTTCAATGGGATTATGTTTGTCTTTTCTCCATTGACTATCACATTGGCTGTTGGTTTTGCATATATAGCTTGTATTGTCTTGAGGAATTTTCCTTCTATTCCTGTCTTCTTGAGTGTCTTAAACACAAATTGGTGTTGCATATCGTCGAATGCTTTTTCGGCATCTATGGATACAATCAGGTGACTCTTTTATAATTTTTCATGTCAATATGGCGAATGATACTAATGATCTTTCGTATATTGAACCACCCCTGCATCCCTGGTGTGAACCCCACTTGGTCATGGTGAATTATTTGTTTTATATACTTTTGTATTCCATTGGCCTGTATTTTATTAAGGATTTTTGCATCAATGTTCGTTAGGGATATTGGTCTGTAGTTCTCAATTCTTGTGGAATCATTGTCTGGTTTTGGTATGAGTGTTATACTAGCTTCATAGAAGGAGTTCGGGAGTTTGCCATCTTTTTCTATGTTTTGAAAAAGTTTGTGTAGGATTGGTGTCAGTTCTTTACTGAATGCTTGGTAAAATTCTCCTGTAAAGCCATCTGGTCCAGGTGACTTTTTTTGTTGGAAATCCCTTGATAACCTTGTCTATTTCTTCTCTTGTTATGGGTCTGTTGAGATTCTTGACATCCGATGAGGATAGTCTAGAAAGAGACTGTTTTTCCAAGCATTTGTCCATATCTTCCATGTTGTTGAATTCATTGGTGTACAGTTCTTTGTAGTACTGTGTAATTACCCTTTTAATTTCGTTAGTGTCAGTTGTGATGTCCCCTCTTTCACCCCTCATTCTTGCTATTGAAATTTTCTCCCTCTTTTCTTTGGTTAAGACTGCCAGTGGTTTGTCAATTTTGTTAATCCTTTCAAAGAAACAACTTTTAGCAGCATTAATTTTTTCCATTGTTTTCTTATTTTCCCTCTCCTGAATCTCAGTCCTGAGTTTTATTATTTCTTTTCTTTTGCTATTAGTTGGATTGTCCTGCTGAATCTGCTCTAATCATTGTAAGTTCTGAGCCAACATATCAGTTATGAGATGTTCTTCTCTTTTCAGATGCTCTTCCTTTTTCAGGTATGCCTGTATTGCTATGAAACTTCCTCTTAAGACTGTCTTTGTGTGTCCCATAAGTTTAGGTATGTCGTGTTTTCATTCTCATTGGTTTCTAGAAAATTTTTAATTTCATCTCTGATCTGGGCCAGTAGACTCTCCTTTTCTAATAGAGAATTATTAATTCTCCATTTATTTGCTCTATTTCTCTTCATCTTCCTTTTGTTAATTTCCAACCTTATGGCACAGTGATCTGAGAGAGAGTTCTGTATGATATCAATGTGCTTATATTTATGTAAATTCACCTTATGTCCCATTATGTGGTCTATCTTCAAATAAAAGCATGTTACCTTTTCCTCAAAACCCTCTAAATATGGAAACAAAATCTTTACTACAACCAACAGAACCCTTCTTGGATTCCTTCAATTGCTTCTCTGACTCTGTCTCCTCTCTCTCCATAGTGTTTGCATGCCCTTGGTACATTCTCATCCCTTTGCTTGTGGTATTTATCTTCTAAATTATTTATATGACTTAATACACCTTCATAGAAATCTCCCCTGTTTTAAGTTTTCCTGCATTGCCTCAGTCACTCTATCCTTTTAGTTACTTCCATTTTTAAATGTTGCTGCTGTTAGGTGCCATGGATTCCATTCTGACCCATAGCATCCCTATGTATGTAGCCATGCACCATCTGCACAATTGTTCCTATACTTGAGCCCATTGTAGCAGCCACTGTGTCAATCAACTTGTCATAGCTCTTCTTCTTTTTGCTGCTTCTTTACCTTACCAAGCATGATGTCCTTCTCCAGGGTCTGGTCTTTCCTGACAACCGGTCCAGAGTGGGTAAGACAAAGCATCTCCATCCTTACCTCTAAGGAGCACTGTAGAAACCTTCTTCCAAGACAAATTTGTCCTGTTAGCAGTTCCAGGAGGAGCCCTAATGGTGTAGCATTTAGCATTCAGCTGCAGTTCTCATGGTTGCCAGTTCAAAACCACCCACAGCTCTGAGGGAGAAAACTGGGTTTTCTCCTGTAAACAGCTAAAGTCTCAGAAAGTCACAGGATTCACTATAAAGCAGCAATGACTCAGTGGCCGTGAGATTCTTTTTAGGAGTACATGGTATTTTCAATATTCTTTATCAGCCCTATCATTTAAACACATCAATCCTTCTTTGATCTTCCTTATTCAGTGATCAACTTCCACATAAGATTAGTTCTTATCATAAGTATTTTCAGACTTTTCAGGACTATTTTGTCATGACAATCGCTATTGTCAGAAGTGTTTTTATTTATTTACACTTGAGGAGGAACAAAAGGACTGGGAGGATAGGGATATTTTTGTGTTTATCTGCTTTGCTCGTTGTTGTATTTCCAGCACCAAGTAGAGAACATGGCAGGCTCATTAAATGCATTCTTGATTAATAGCTATTTGACTATAATCTACTTTCCTCAAAAGACTGTGAACTTTTAAGGGTAGAAACTAGGCCCATTTTCCTTCACCCTTTTATCCTTAGTGCTTGAAGGGTACTTTGGGTGTGGTGGGCATTCAATTAGCATTCGCTAAATTGACTGTGGACATTCCATAGATATATAGATTATGTGATTTTCTGATTCTCTTAAATTTTTATGTGCCCTTTCTGGAATCCTAGGTTCTCCAGAAAACATCAACAAAATGGAAATAAATTTGTTTTCAAATCTAGAATCTCTTTCTCATGGTCAAATATGATTAATTCTTTCTTTATCCCCACCTTTGACCTCATCTATGATTTCTTCAACTTATAATTGTCATTTTCTAAGTCAGGCAGATTTCAATTTTCAATCTGCCCACTCCTTTGCATTGTCCACCGACACTGTCATAGTAGAGATCTTCAATACTTTTGCTTGGACTTCTATGCTAACCTTCTAACGCCCTTTTTTTCTCCTAGACAGTACTGGATAGGATGCCAAATTAATATTCTCAAAGTTCATGTTTAGCTTTAACATTTCTTTTATCAAAACTTTATCTAGCTACTGGGTATGTGTGGTTCTGTCTAATTAAACTGTTTACTGAATTAAGCATAGAGTCTTAACCCCCAAATTCAAGGATCTCCTTGATATACTATCACTCTAGTTTTCCAGTTTTATTTTTCCTTAGAAATCTCAAAATCCAAAACTTAACTACTTGTAGCTCCCTAACATATCCTTATCCCTAATCATTTATTTTTATCTGATTAAAATGCTTTCTTTTTCATGTTTACTTGCTGAACCAATCCAATCTTAAATAGCATCTGCTTCACTTAGGCCTTTGCTAAATGAGACATAAGACAAATGCCTAATTTGCGATTTTTCTATTAGATAAACTAAGTTGAGTGCCACCATACACCACAAATACCTGTGGGAGGCAAAGCTCTCTGAGGGCAGCAAATGTGTTTGCCTTGTTTACCATTACCCATCCAATTCCTAGTAGTCTCCGAAATATTATATAATCAATAAGAACATGATAAATATTGACCTATAGGAGAGGAAGATTACCCTTTATATTTTTATGCTTACCAAAAACAAGATTTCAAAATGTTTATGCTCATATCCCTGGTAGTCCTACATAATAGATGCTCCGAAACTTTTTGTTAAGTAGAATAGAAAACATAGTGTCCAATATACAATGTCATTACTTGAATACTGATTATTTTTGAACTCAGCTTGCGCTAGGCCATTGTCATAACAAGATGTATGTCTAGAGCCAAAGGATACATTTCTACTTTAATGACAGATTCAGAGAAGATGGAGTCAATGAGGTCATAATGGGGGCTTCATGGATTCAATTAACATATCCACATAAAGAAGATTGACTATAAAACTCTCAAAGGTCAATTCAAGTTCTCAGGGCCAGTCCAATTAAACATTAGTTTTTAGTGATATGTCCATTCAATCAATTGTTTATGAAGGAAGCGCCTTTGCTTTATCTTGTGGCTTCTGGATCCTTTGAGGAGTCGTTGTGACACAATGAAGCAGCAAGAATCCTATTGTGGAGGACATAGAAATCAACTTTATTAACATTGCTGTGTGTGGAATTCGATGCCTCTCTTCATGTCTTCTCTTTGTATTTGTTCTACAGATGGATAGGGCCTCTATACTGACTTCTCTGCCCCACACTGGATAACAGATTCTACACATCTGACCTTTCTCATAGCCTTTAAAATTCAAATTGCTACAGTTCAGGTTCTCTGAATCTCATGTGAAATAAAACACAAGACAAGGTATTAAACACTTAGTTCTGGTTTCATGTGTGGCATATTTGCATTTTAGTGGATATCTAGAAACAAATCCTCCACTAATCAAAAGATTACAAGAGTTCAGGCCATCCTGGAAAAGTTGGAATCTATCAAAAGGTCCCATATGAACTCCTGTCTTCTGTGGAGGTTATGCCAAGATTCTCAGAGAATTGGTATGTCCATTTCTTATTCAATTAATTGGGCATACATATAAAGCACTATGAGTTCATCAAACACAAGTACTGTTACTCAAGGCTTAAAGAAGGTAGCTGAACCACATAGAGTAGAAATAATAATTTATTGATCTGATCATGTAATAGACATATGAAATCCTATTTTCTTAGGAAGCAATGCAGGCCAAAAATTTAAAGAGTCAAAAGGAATTCAGAAGGATTCTTGGATTCTAGATGAAGGAATATACATATATATATACATATATACACACACATATATATATGCAATGGATCTTGTCCTAAACTTAAAGGGATGTCATAAGTGACGATCATTTCATACTCATATAAAAATCCCAATTTGACTGAATGACAGAACCAAGAATGAGATTTCTTATACACTTAGTTTTTTGAAGTTTAATTACATTCTTTATCTCCCATTACCAGTCTTCTCTCTTTTTTTCCCTTTGTTTCTTCCCTTTTGTTATGGATTGAATTTTGTACTCCCCCTCCCAAATGTAATCCCTAATAAGGACAAATAAATTTTCTAAACCTAATAATTTGTGAGCATAGACCCAGACACAAGTGAACTCACATAGGAGGAATATAGAAGCCTCATGAGACTAACCAAGGAAGAGAGGAAACACAGAGTTACAGGGACAAAATGGACAGGGTTCTTCCCCCAGAGCTCAATAGACAAAGCCTTCTTCACCGAGAGCTGGTGCCCTGAACTCAGACCTATATCTTCCTGGACTAGGATAAAATGCATCCAGGCCTTTAAAGTCATCTACTTATTTCATGTGTTACAGCAGCACTAGGAAACTAACACATCCTTCCAAATCCAGGACAGTTCAATTCTTTTTTTCCCCTCCAACTCTAAGCAACAAGACCCCTACCGTCTAATAGAGTAGCCAGTAACTACATCTGGCCATTAAAGTGTCAGTTAATTAACATTAAATAAAATTAAATTTTAGTTCCTTTCACTTTCCAACTTGTATTGGCTAGTTCTGATAAAGTTTATTTTTATTTTTGAATAATAGTCAACATGTTAAATGGCTGCTTTTTAACACTTTGACTGTTAGGCAGCCCTAGACTACAGAATTCCCCTTCTTATTTTCCGTAGACCTAGACATTTATAATATTAACAACAAACAATTTTGCAATGTATTTTAAACCAGGCACCAGGTTCATTTCCTTACATATGGAACCACAGAGACATTAAATAACTTGTCTGAAGCCACACAGCTAGTCTTAGACAGCCATGTCTGCAACCTGAATCTGGCTTCAAAGTCTGTGCTTTTTAACTACTCAACTCTCCAGCCTCCCAAGAGTCCCTTTTTATTCCTCTCCAGTGTATCTTTACATCATCCTTGTTATTGACTGAATTCTCTCCCCCACCCAAAATATGTATTGCAATCCCTCCACCCCAAGTAGGTATTGCAGTGCTTCCTAATCTGTGTGTTATTTGGGAATATTTTTTTTTGTTTTGCTAATTAAACAGGATTAGTGAAGGACATACTTTGAGTCAACATTTCACCAGGTTTAACGGGGCAGATTAAAGGAGGTGAGATGGAGATCTACAAGGAACCAGCAAATAGAAATTGAATTGACAAAGGCCTTTTCTCAGAGATGACAGAGAGAAAGCTTTCCCCAAAAGCTGGCACTATGAATTCACACCTCTCTAAATTATGAGAAAAATACATTTTTATTTGTTAAAGCCATCCACTGTGGTATTTCTTTAATAGCAGCCACAGATAACTAAGATATTCCTGATATCTCACAAAAGATCACACTGCTATCATGTTGTATGCCCCATAGACTCAAATTGACTAAGAAATGGATATGGCATATTTTCTTAAAGCAATTCTCATAAATATAGCCACATAGCCATCTCCACAAGCAAGATTGGGGAGAAGACTAAGTAAAACCTTACTCTAAACAGCCAATTGCAATATCTGAAAAGAGAAGATATGGCACTTCTAAGGCTTATAGTATTTACTCTCCCAAACCCAACACAACCCCTTGACCCATCATGGTCTATGTCTAAAACCAGGGCAAAAAGGGGGCTCATATTTGGCTGTTTAATCTGTCTGCTTGGTTTCATCTGTACTTTCAGTATATTCTCAAACATTCCAGAGTATTTGAAATGGATCATTCATTTTATTCTTTCAATCATGCACTTATCATCTAAACTAATATTTTCCCCAAATAGAATGCTCTTACACAAGGTTTTTAAAACAGCCCCATAGGGATAAAAGTCTTTATGGATCCAATATACTTGAAACGCATTGAATTAAAAATGCTAAAAAGATGTCTTTAAGGTAGGACTTTTCAAAGTCCTGATATAAATTGAGTCATTCCGCAGTTCAAAATAGTTCCACCCTTGCCACTCCTTACAAATCCCTACATGAATTGCCCCTACTTTCTTTCTCAACATCATCTAGTTGCAATTTTCCCCTTATCATTCTGCTGCAGTCATGCTGGCTTTCATGGGGTTTTTCCAACATTCACTCTTCTTTATGCCTAAATCTCTCTCTTGCTATTCCAATGGTTAGTTGGCTTTTCTTTTCCCTCTATCCTCCTGTAGGTTTCAGATTGGAGCCCGAGAGGAATAGTAGTTACCTAAAGGTCAGCAGTTTGGGACCACCAGCTGCTCTCACCAGCTGGTGTGACAGAAAAGAGACTTTTATAGGAAAATACATTGTAGAGTTTTGCACAAAACTATTTGAACATACAGCCTCTGTTCCGTCAATACCCAGCAACATGCCCCACCCCCTACCATTTGAACATGAGGTCTGCAGTATACAAGTTGGAAAATGATTATCTAAAATATTTTAAAGATTTACTTTTCCACTTTTGAACTTAGTAATCCCCACAGAGTTGATAGGGACTTGAATATGTTTGAACAAAAAGCCAACAGAGTGCATATTCAAGAATTCGTGCCGTCAATTTCTTTTCCTCCTTCCTTTCCACACCTCCACTGCTACTCCCCCACGCTTTTCCAAGGACATGCTCAGATGAAGTTCCTGCATGGAAAATGAGAAGAGACATTGAAAGAAAACAAACAAAAAAGGGTAGCGATAAGTAGTTGTGGATTACACACACCAACACACACACACACACACACACACACACACACACACCAGGCTGGTCTGGTAACAGACCCTATTACACTCTAGGAAATAAAAATGGAAGGGTTAGTCAACTTTTTCAAAGTGCCGGCGAAGTGACATCGCAACTCTGAGCATTACCTGCAGGCACATAGGACAGGATTGTAACTAACAGAAATAGCAAAGCAGCACACCAACAGTTTTCATTTCATCTTGTGAACAGAAGGTGGCTAGACAGATGCATGGTCCAAAGTGATAATTACCCATGTCTGCTTGGAATATAAACTTTCTGGTCTTCTGCTTCAGTTTCTTTTTCAGCGAATGGATTTAAAGATCCATTTATTTGGAGATTTTAGTTAGGTTTTTTGCCTTTCTACCAAGGGCACTCAAGGGAAATATTTAGTGGAATTCTAGAGGTTGAATTTTAATTGACAAGCAAGCAGAAGTCTATGTGCTCATAGGTCAGAAACACTGTATTGATCCAATGAGAGGGATGTTTTGTTGAATACAATTACAGAAGTAAAGCTAATCTCATTTTTAAAGGAGGGAATTAGAATCTAAAGATGATAGAACAATGATCTTGATGTCCATTCTCAGTAAAATTCTTCAGTGGGTTCATAAAGAAATAGGTTATAAGCAGTAAGAAACGATGCTAGTCATCAGCAAGACCACGTATGGCTTCACCAAGGGATAATCCCATTTCACATGCTCAATAATAAAGAAAGCCAGTATATTATGGATATTGTGCATGTAATTTACCTTTAGATTTGTATGCCTCAAATGAAAGATCTACAACTTATTATCTGTGGAAAGTCAGGGAAGTTCATTAATTTCTTAGTATCTCTGTTTTCTGATTTAGAATTCAAGATGGATGCTCTGTCATAGCATTTTGTGATGATAGAAAACATGCATTCATACAATCTTTAGAATGGTATCTTAAGAATTTGAAACTGTTTTTAGTAATTGTTCAACAAATAGTAACTCCAATTTTAATATTTTAGTTTCTTTTAAAAATTAGTCCAGCCCAGTGGCATAGTGGTTGAATGCGGGACTGCAGCTCATGGGCTTGGCGTTTCAAATACAGCAGCAGCTCTCCAGGAGCAAGGCTGGGAAGCTCCCATGACCACCAGAGGGCAGTGATGCCCAAAACAAACAAACAAACAAACAAAATTTGTCTTTTTTAAGTTTTTTTTTTCAATTTGAAGTTCACAGATCATATTTTTCATTAGTTCAATCATAAGAGTTGTACAAACATCATTGCTACCAAATCCAGGACCTTTCTTCTTCCTTGTATTATTTGTTAGCTCCCCATTTCTGAAAATCCTCTCCTGCTATTCTCCTTTGAAATCGTTATTTCTATGGGTCTACCTATCCTATGTTTCATATACAGAAAGTTCTACAAAACACAAGGAAATGGTCCATCAGCAATGACAGAATGAAGCAGGAATGTTTCAATTGGAAAAAAGTGCAATAGATTAAAAACTGGAACAATTATACATTAGACCAAGAGGGACATCAAATGGCAAGTTGTCATATTTGGACTTAAGTACAGTAATTTATCCAAAAGTTTTCTATCTGATAGTAAGTGTTTTCCAGTCCTTGGTCCATAGTAAGAGGTCATACACCAAAGGTTTATTCTGCATGAGGGACCCTGCAAATGGATTCTGGAGTTTCACTGTCCTCCATAGCCTTCTACAAACTGGGTGTTCAGAATTAAAGCGATGGTATCCTTCCCTCCTCTGGGTTTCAGACTTATTATTTACAAATCATGAATCACATAGGCTGGTGTGCTTCTTCCAGGTGTACTTACTTAGATGGCTGTGTTTTAAAATAAGCTTTTAAGACCCAAGACTCTGTTCTTTCTGATAGTCAGGCACTATCTGGTTTCTTCACCATTCTTCTGTAGCACCAATATTTTTGAGGAGATTATTTCATTATTTAAATATCTTGATGACATGGATGATAATAGGTGGTTTCATAATGTAAAATTCCATCCCAAACCTATTACTTAATAAATTTAAGCCAAATCAAAACAGAGACTTAGCTAAGTTATGGAAGCTCTACCCTGGGCACTCCTTTGGAGTGATAATGGGATGGGAGGTTGTGACAATAAGCAATTTCTATTGGTCATTGTAATTTCCATTGCCAGCTGTGAGAGATTATTTCATCATTTACAACTAATTGCCATAGCCACTAATTTCTGTAAACATGTCACTGGTGCGAAGGGAAGTTTTTAATGGCACTCTGGTAATCACTTTAATTAATAAATTGGTTGAATTTACAGAGAAGATAGCAATCATTATTAAACAGTTTAATCAAGAAAGATGATTTGCCTGAATCAGAGAGGGGTTAAGTAACATGCTTAAGATCACATATCTAGCAGATTCAAGGTTTCCTTCCTGTCAGTCTGGGCTCCAATCTTTCTTATTTACAGTCACATGAAGAAGCTTTTTACATTGTCATGATTGTTGTCAGTGTTAGGTTCTGTGGAATCAGTTCTGACTTATAGAAACCCCATGTCCAGCAGAAGGAAATATTAGCCAACCTGGCACCATTCTCACTTCATTCTAATATTTTAGCCTGTGGATGCAGCCACTGTATTGAACTAATTTATTGAGGGTCTTCCTCTTTTTCTCTAACTATTTTGCCAAGCATGATTCCTTCTTCAGGGACATCTCTCCTGACAACATATCTGAAGAACTTGAGACCTTGCTATCCTTGCCTATAAGGAGCATTCTGGCTGTACTTCCTCCAAGACGAATTTGTTTGTTCTTTGGTAGTCCATGGTACTTTGAATATTCTTGACCAGTATCATAATTCAAATGACTTGGTCATTCTTTATTTATCCATATTCAGTGACCAACTTTCATATGTATATGAGTCAACTGAAAATACCACGGCCGAAGTCAGGGACATTTCAGTCCTTCTTGTTTGTCAATACTTTGAAGAGATCTTGTGCAGTAAATTTACTTAATGCAATGCCTTGATTGATCTCTGGGCAGCTGTCTCCATGAGCATTGGCTCTCTATACAAGCAAAATGATTACCTTAACAACTTCAAGCTTTTCTCCATTTATACTGATGCTGTCTCTTTGAACCATTTTGAGGATTTGGGTTGGCTTATGAGTTTTATTCCATAGTACAGGCTGCAATGCTTCATCTGAAAGTGCTTCAAACCCTCCCCACCTTCAGAAAGCAAAGCTGTCATATCTGGATATTGCAGGTAGTTCATAAGCCTACCTCCAGTGATGCCACATTTTCTTCATTTAACCTAGTTTTTCTGATTACTTGCTCAGCATACAGCTTGAACATGTATGGTGAGAAGATTCAACCAGGGTGAGATTCAAGTAATTTAGTAAATATTTTATTACCCTGCTGACAATTTTAAGTATAAAAAAGATATACCAAAAAGTAGTTCCTTTTTAATAGTTAATACTTAAGAACAATAAGAGATACACAAAACTAGATTATAAGGAGGAGTTTAAAATATTAATGGAAAAATTTAAACAATATCTAGCAAAAACAATAAAGCTGGTATTTAAAATATTTCCATGTTGTTTTTATTTAGTTTTTTTTTCTTTAAAAATTGTTTTTCATCATGTTGTTTTTTGATTGTTGTTTTCATTGGCAATATTCTTTGTTTTTATCAGAAAATCATCAGCTGTGTGATTTATCCTCAATCATTTTTTCACTCAAGGGTGCATGCCATTCCTTTAGAGGTCAGACAATTAGCCAACAGTCAATGTGTTTGATCTATTAGAAAAAGTGAATTTTCTTCTCTGGATTCATTATGTTCATCTTTGAAAAATCTCTTTCTGCTTCTGCTGAATGTAAAACAATTTTTCTACCAACATTTTTAACTCTGAACACTTTCAAGTATTGCATAATCCACTCACAGTATCTTGTTGGAATTTGGGGTATAACACAAATCTTAAATGAACAACACTGTGTCACCATCTGGATGTCTGATAATTTTGCTCTTTAAGTTATGTGGTAGTTACATAATCTGTTGTCAATTTGTAGGAATTAAGACTTTTGCTTAATTTAATTTAAGAGTTAAGGGAAAAAATATTTAAGGAGTGGAGTTAGCCTGTCAATCAGGTCACAGCTGGATGACCTCATTTGGAGGTTCTAAAGAGATAAATATCTTACTGGAGGCAAGACACCTGATCACTCCATTGGAGACCTTGTAGCTGACAAGACACATGGAGCTACACTAGAGCCCTAGAGCTGAAGGAACCAGGTGGAGACCCCTGACGGCACTGAGATGCCTCTCTCACCACTGGATCCACAAGATTTTCCACTCACTGACCTGTGATCATCCCGCATTCGGCATCATTGCATGTGTTTCTTGAGTCTGAATTTATATATTGACATTGGACATATGGACTAATATGGGATTTATGCACTTGATCTGGACTGGGTTGGGGTGTGTTTTCAATGTTCAATTGCTCTTATATATAAAGCATTTTCATACACACAAAAGAGTGTCTATGATTTTGCTTCTCTAGTCTACCCAGACTAACACACATTATATGCTTTTTACTGAAGTAACAAATAGAAGGGAACAAATATGTAGTATTTCATTAAAAGTATGATGATTTTTATGAAATGAATGAATCCATATTGTAACTATAGTTCTGTCTAATTTCTCATATCTGTGAATGCACTGTTATGCAGAAGAACATTAATAAATACAAATTTGCAATTTTCACATTGGACAACTCCCCTGTCACCGACTTTAGAGAGAACACTGATTAAGAGTGTAATTTTAACAACCTGTTTGGTGAACTCAACAAAAAATTAGATATCAGTTCTCGTGAACTGATTAGAAACTACGAGAACTGGCTGAATCCCACCACTTGAAACAAGCCTAGCACATTTCCCAATTGTATATCATGCAGTATTCTTTTGTTCTGTTTTCTCAACTGCCTCTTGATCTATGTACAAGTTCCACATGAGAACAAATTAAATTTTGTGGAACCCCAGTTCTTCTCCAGGTTATCCATCATGTGTTATGAGCCACACATTCAAATTCCCTAGCATATTCTAAATATTTATCTGGTATACTCTGCAGTGAGCCATGAACCATTTGACATCGGCAATAATGTCCCTCTTTTCATATCTCCTTCTGAATCCAGCCTAAAACCAGCTCTTTGTCAATATGCTATGGCAACTATTTTTGGAACTACACACAAACATTTACATGCACGTGACATTAATGATATTGCTTTATATTTTGTACGTTCTTTTGAGTCACCTTTCTTTGGAATCGGTACAAATATGAATCTCTTCCAGTCAGTTAGCCAGGTAGCTGTCTTTCAAATTTTCCGGCTTAGATGAATAAGTGCTTCCAGTGCTCCATCAGCTAGTGGAAACATTTCAATTAGTATTCCATTAATTCTTGGACCCGGGTTTTAGGCTAATGTTTTCAGCACAGTTTGAACTTCATCCTCCACTACAATTGGTTCTTGCCTATATGCGACCTCACAAAATGGTGGAATGTTAATTAACTCTTCTTGGTACAGTGACTCTGTATATTCTTTCCATCTTCTTTTGATGCTTCCTGTATCTTTCAGTATTCTGTCCACAGAATCCTTCAGTAGTGCAACTTGAATTTTTCTTGCATTCTTTCTGTTTAAGATATGCTGCATATGTTCTATTTTTGTTTTCTAATGCTAGGTCTTTACACATTTCATTATAATATTTTACATTGTCTTCTTGAGATGCCCATTGAAATTTTCTGTTCATCTCTTTTACTTAATCATTCCTTCCATCGACTTTATCTGTACTACAATTAAGAGCAAGTTTCAGGGTCTCTTCTGACATCCATTTTGATCTTTTCATTCTTTTCTGTCTTTTTTATGATGTTTTGGTTTCTTCTTGATTATCCTCCCACAGGTCTTCTGTCAGTAGTGTTCAATTCATGAAATACACTCTTAAGATGTTCTCAAAATTCAGATGGGATAAACTCAAGTTTGTATTTTGGCTCTTGTAGACTTGTTTTTCTTCAACTTCAATCTGATCATAGATTTGAGCAAATGGTGGACTGTTTCACAGTCAGGTCCTGGCCTTGATTGAGCTTCTCCATAATTTAGCTGCCCACAGATGTATTCTGTGTATTCTGTTTGGAGAAGTCCATGTGTATTTTCACTTTCTGTGCTATTGAAGAAAGGTATTTGTGATGAAGCAGTCATTGGTCTTGCAGAAGTCTATCACACAATCTTCAGCTTCATATCCATCAACAAGACCATATTTTTCAACTACTAGTCATTCCTCATTGTTCCCAACAATTACATTCCAATTGCCAATAATTATAATGCATCTTGATTGCAAATTTGATCAATTTCAGACTGGAGAAGCTGGCAAAATTCTTTAATTTTTTCATCACTTGCTTTAGTTGTTAGTGCATATATTTGAATTATAGTTTATTCATTGAATTTCCTTGAAAGTGGATAGCTATAACCCTATTACAGACATCGTTTTACATCAGAATAGATCTTGAAATGCCTTTTTGGACAATGAATGCAAACCCATCCTCTTATTGTGTTATTCTAAGCATAGTAAACTTAAAATTGAAATGGTCAATACCAGTCCATTTTAGATCAATAAGGCCTTGGATATCAATCTTTTGCATTTCCATTCATTTTGATGACTTTCAATTTTCCTAGAAACATGCTTTGTGTTAGGATATTCTTACAACTATTTCTTCTAATATTGAGTCATATCTCAACAAAGAAGCTTTGAAATTCTTTACTCTCACAAATTTTACTTCATTCACATCATTATTATTGACTCTACTTTGAGAAAGCAGGTCTACCTCAGTCATATTTTGCGTGCCTTCTGAACTAAAGAACTCATTTTGCGGCATTCTCTCTTGAAGATTTTCTGCATTTATCCATTAGGATTTTAGCATATGACAATGTTTCAATGCTTTCCATATTAACATATTTCTAAAAAGGAGGCAATGAAATCTCATATAGATCAACTGGTTTTTCTTTCAAGATCGCTCAACCAAAATTACTGACAGGATCCAAATTCAGACTATGATTCCAGTGATATTTTTACCACCCATGCATATTTCTCTGTTTAGATGCAATTTGGAGTTTTTATAACCATTCATTAGTGTAACGGCATACAGAAATTGGAGACCTACTTCTGAGGTAAGATATGAAGGGATACCTACATACAGTATGTAAAGCATTTAGATGATGTTTAACGTTTATCTGGGTGGTGTAGTTGTTTATGTGTTGGCTTCTGAAGGCAAGATCAGCAGTTATAAACCAATAAAGGCATCACAGGAGAAATACAAGTACTATCTACACCAATAAAGATTGATAGGCCCAGAAACTTCCCAATATAGTTATATTTTGTTCTATGGGGTCACTATGAGACAGAACTTAATGGCAGTTAGTATGTTTTAGTTTTATATAAAGTAAGAGAGAACTTGGCAAAAAAAGATGAGTAGATGATTGAATAGATACAGGTTGAAGAGGTTTGCAGGGGAGAGTGGCATGTACCTATGTGTGGCAGTCATGTGCTAATGTTAATTTCATGATTTAGATGTAGGAGTGGAGTCTAGCCTGTTAATCTGGAGATAACCATTGAGTAGACAATGAGGCCTGGCTTTCTCCTGATACTTCTGGGAAATCTCACGATATTTCTCTCGTGAAAATGAGAAGCTATCTCCCCAGTTGTTGAGCGTTAGTCTCAGAGACGATGGGCTACATACAAGACAAGTTGACAGCATCTGAGAAGCTGGAGGAGCTGGAAGAGAAGCCACACAGCCTTATCCTGATGCAGCCAGACCTTTGAAGCTGGAGAAGCCACATGAGACTCTGCACGAACTGACCTGTGACTTTGTGAGTCAGAAGGAGACTTTATAGACTGATATCAGGTATATTGACTAATATCAGACTTATGACTTTGAACTGGACTGTGCTGGGATGCTTTTTCAATGTCCCATTCCTCTGTATATAAACCTTTCCCTCATATCCATATGCATGGCTATGAATTTGTTTCTCTAATTTACCCAGACTAACACACCATGGATATATTAAGGTTTGACAGAGGATATTTGTATATGTATATTTACTTTTGCTGTAAATACATGCATTGATATGGTGAAGCATACACTGAAATTATGAAAATAGATAATCACACTTCTTCAGGGAAGGCGGTGCTGGGTCTAGGAACTCAAGACCACAGTTTTAGGAGACACTATGACCAATAGGCATAACGTAGCTACAAGGAAATTAATACACACCCTACTTTAGTGAGTAATGACTGGGGTCTTAAAAGGTTGCGAGCAGCCAGCTAAGGTACAGCTCTTAATTTCTCTTTTTCTAGAGGAAAGACTTATGATCAAAATTGAAGACATACAGAAAAATATTTCTATGGACCATAGAAACATCAGCCTCCATAATCCTGAGATAACAATTAGATGATGTCTGGCTATCACAACCAACTGTTTTGCAAAGCGTCCCATTAAAATGTCCAGAATGGAATGGGAGCGATGGTGCACTCACTGTCACCAAATCTACTCCAATTCACAGCTGCTCTATAGAATAAACTAGAACTTCTCCGGTAGGGGTACAAAGCTGTAAATCTCTACAGGAGCAGAATGCCTCATCTTTTTCTTTTGAAAAAGTAATTTTGAACTGTCAACTTAGGATTACAAGTCTAATGCATCAGTTGCCATAGTACCAGAGCTCCAAAATCATAAAAGAAACCAGGCTTGCTTGTCATCTAGTACATTTAAAACTATGTCCTTTAATAATCCTTCAATTCTGGGAGGTAACTCACCATTATGTTAAAATAATCAGACATTTAATATTAAAAGGGCAACACTTATCCAAAAACAGAGGGTTAGAGCCAGGACATATACTTCACCCCTTATATAAAACACACTGAAAATGGATCAAAGAGCTAAATGTAAATCTCAGAGCTATAAAGACCCTCAATGAAAAACTAGGGATGATTTTAAGTGCCCTATTGCAGAGCATAGACACACTATCAAATATAATGAAAGAAAAGCAAGCAGTAGATGAAGATAGATGATTGAACCTATTAAAAATAAAATATTGATTATGGCAACAAATGTACAAATGTGCTTGACACAATTTATATGTATTGTGATAAGAGCTGTATTATCAACGAATGAGATTATTTAAAACCAAAAGAGAGGAAGAATAGAATATTCTGTCATTGATTTTGGTGATGATTGCACAGTTCTGCTTAATATAATTGAACTACGTACTTATTTGTATATGTGAATTAAATGATTATAAAACTACTTGAAAAACAAAATTAAAACATTTATGTTCATCAAAACATTTCATCTAAAGAGAATCCACATAATAGGAAAAATGACTTGTGTGTGATACAGCAGATACAGAACTAATCTAAAATCTATAGAATATGGCAACACTTCAATAAGAGAAACATGAATAGTCCAATTAAAAATAGGGAGAATATATGAGGAGACAGTTCATGAAAGATGACCTTGTGATGAACAAACACGAAAAAACATATGAACGGACTGAGCCCCGGTGGCGTAGTGGTTGTGCTCGGGACTGCGGCCCATTGGGTTAGAAGTTCAAATCCAGCAGCAAGGTTGGGCTTCCTACTCCAACCACCAGAGGGCAGTGATGTCCAAAAAAATTGCTTAAAAAAAATAAACTCATTTGAAAAAAAAAGAAAAAAACATATGAACAAATGCTTTTGATCACAAGAAAAATCAAAGCAATTATGAGGTATATCTGACATCAACAATGACAGTCAAACTGAAAAAAAATCCAGAACCTAACAAATGTCTTCCTTCTTAAGGAAAGGTAGAGGAATGATTAGAATAGCCATACACTTTGGGTGGAACTCTAAAAGTGTACAACCATTGTGTAAAGCACTGTAGTGCTTCATCCAGCAAAGGACAATAGAAATTGCATAGAACCCAGAAATCCCTCTGCTGGGTATATACCCAAAAGAAATAGTAATAATAGCACAAACATACAGGGGCATCCATGTTCATTGCTGCATGGTTCACAATAGCAATAAAGACACTTTGGTACATGTATGCAATGGACTCTGATGCTTCCTTAGAAACCATTGATGGAACCAGGAAGTGCTGCATGGCCTGAATGTACCTGGAGAATATAACGTTGGATGAAATTAGTCAATCACAAAAAGACAAATGTTGGATGAGACTACTGTTGGGTTCTCTAGAGGAGCAAAACCACTGATTTTTGTATGTATGTATGTGTGTGTGCATATATACATATATATACACACATACATCCAGGGAAAGAGATATATATCAAGAAATGGCTTTCCTTAAAGACTTGAAGATAAATAAGCAGTTGCCTAGCTGAGAAACAACACAGCACACATGGAAGAAGCACAGCAGCCTGGGTGATTACAAAGTGTTTAGGGGATCAGCTATCAGGCAGGAAAGAACAAAAAAGCCGTATTATTGTGAATGGGGGGGGCGATGCAGAGTGGGGACCCAAAGCCCATCTGTAGGTAACTGTACATTTCCTCACAGAAGGCTTGGAGAGGGGATGAAACAGTCAGCGTGCAGTGTAGCAATGATGAAACATACAATGTTTCTCTAGAATTTAAATGCTTCCTTCTTCCCTCTCCACACCACTATCATGATCCCAATTCTAAATGACAAACCCAGCTAGACCAAAGGATGTACACTGGTACAGATAGGAACTGGAAACACAGGGAATCCAAGACAGGAGAACCCCTCAGGACCAGTGAAGAGGAGGGTAACAATGGGAGGGTGGAGGAAAGGTGGGGAAGCAAGGGTGAACAAATTGCATATAATCTCCTCGGGGCAGACAGCGGAGAAATAGGTGAATGAAGATGTCATATGCTGTAAGATATGACAAAATAATAGTTTATAAATTATCAAGAGTTCTTGGGGGACGGGGAGTGGGGGAGGGAGGGGGAAAATGAGGAGTGAATACCAAGGGCTCAAGCAGAAAGCAAGAGTTTTGAGAACGACAAGGGAAACAAATGTACAAAAGCACTTGACACAATGGATTTATGTGTGGATTTTGATAAGAGTTGTAAGCGCATCCAATAAAATAATTAAAAAAAGAAATGGCTTGCACAGTTTTGAAGTAGGTACATCCAGTCCAGTTCAAATTCATTGGTCAAATATAAGTGGGAGGCTTCTCCTGACTCATGTAACTGTAGGACTTTATGAACTGGAAGCAGAAAGGGAAAAAAGGGAAGGCCACAGGCTGGTGGATGCAGAGTTGAATGAAGCTGACATTGACTGCATAAATCAGCAGGTGACATAACAGGAGATCAACAAACCAGGTGCATGATCCAGACCCAGCAAATGACAAGAGAGAATTTGGCTCTGCTCAGGGTCTCTCTTATCCAAAGCATTACACCATGGAGGAGGTGTTATCAGGCTGTGACCTAATTGATGGGTTGTGCTCCACCCCTACTTTCACCCAGATATGTCCAGTGACATAAAAACTAACCACCCAACCCCTATTAAAAACAAAACAAAACATGAAAAGGGGGTGTATTTTGGAGGCTTCTTGGGGTACGATGTTGCAGGAGAGAAGATGAAACTATAGACTGGAGGCTTGACGGGTATTGTATTGACTTGAGTGAAAGGGGAGAAAGTAATTCACAATAGAGAAAAGATCAATCAAATGGTATAGGAAGGCAATGGGGTGAATTGGTGGTTAATAAGTAGTTTAACCTGCTGAAAATTGATTATGCGAAAGGTAAGCTCCCACCTAATTCCCAATTTATAAAGTTGAAAAAATAGACTAGAGGGCTTTGATAGAAGGAGAAATGGAGAAAGAAAATTCTGAGATGAAATATGAGAGAAAGGATGGTAGAATGAGCAGATTGAAATGGAAGCATGGAAACAAAATGTGCATGAGATGTGGAATATAACACTGATGGTATGCTCTGTAAATTTTCACCTAAATCATGATAAAATTTTTTAAAGGAGAATTTGTCTGTACTACCACCAGGCGGTGCTTCTCAAAGTGTCTTTTCTTAGGACATTAGTATCAGAATCTTCTGAAGTATCTGTTCAGTTGCACATTTATTACTACTGTAGGAAAAAATGTCAAGTGATTTTTATCAATAGAACATATAGAACCACTCATATAGCGTTGACCAACACTAGTTTAAGGAGATTCTCAGAAACTTGCTAAAGATAATTAGATAGGGAAATGGTTTTAAGGATAGTGATAACATGAAAGAATAGACTAATAAGAAGGCCCCTTGAGTGTAATGGAATGGATGAACAAAGAGAAAGTTGATAATGGAACTGAAGAGAACAGGTATGTGAGACGTCTATTGTAGCAATCCAAACAAGATATATTCCAAAGTTCAGAATATGAGTGAGATATAAAGTAGGGTTTTGATGGTTTAAGACAGATATTATAGGGAGTACAGGTTCATGAAATTCTTGATATCTGTCCTCTCAGTGACTTTTTATTCAGAGTTTTGTATCAAGAAAGTTATGTATACATAGCTAGAACCAAATGGAAATCTAACTATTTCACAAATGGCCAAGCTAGTAATAAAGAATCCGGGCTGAGCCCCGGTGGCGTAGTGGTTGTGCGTGGGACTGACTGCGGCCCACTGGGATGGAGGTTCGATTCTGGCTCCCAGGAGCAAAGGCTGGGCCTCCTACTCCCACCACCAGGGCAGTGATGCCTTAAAAAAAAGAATCCACAATATGTGGCTCTTGAGCAAGATTTATCAGCATTTTGATAAGACAAATTGGAGGCTTAATGGAGTCTCTTACTCAAGTCCAAAATCTACTCCTTGATACCAGTAGGCACAAATATGCCTGCATTGGACCAGCAGTAAGTGAGATGAGAGCAAATGAGAGGAAAAGGGAAACCAGATCTCAGGAAAGGGCCCTAGGTCAATTGACATGAGAAACTACAGAGAGTGGTCCAGTGAGAAGATGAACAATAATGTCAGGAATTTAGGACATCAAAAGATCAAAGGATGACAGAGTCTGGCAAACGGAAATTAATTCTTTCTTCAAGTACAAGTGATAGGATTTCATCAATGGATGCTGGCACCAAACGTGCACTTTATCAAAATGGAGACAATCCCTATTTCAACAGTGATGGGTATGTATAGTTATTCCCCTTTCCTTGAATTTGTGTTCCTAAGGGATAAGAAATGGGGTAAAAGTTTAGAGGGAAGAGTAGAATTTTCCTTTGCAATGCTCAAAAACAAGGAGAGTTTTATTGGATGGTGACAGTACATTCTCTAGCTACTAACCATGGTTCTAGAAAAAGATATCAGGAATCAAGGAAAAATAATTCATAAGATGTGGATAGACATTGTTGAGCTAGTATTTCACAGGAGAAAAATAACTCTGTGTATTGAGGCCTTTGTGAACTATTTCAATTCCTCATGCTGTGAAAGAAGTCTGTGGCAGAACAACATGACCTATTCGGCCTTAATTCTGCAATTATTTCTCCCCCATTTCAACCACTTTTCACAAAGCAGGGTACATTGTAGGAAATTATGACATTGTAGGAAATTATCCCCTCTGTTCCCTCTACTCTTTTCCATTTATTTATTAAAATGAATTATCCTTTACCTGAAAGAAACCTCACATTCCTCTTGAATTTGACTACATTAGTTAGAGGTATTAAACACCTCAGATTCCTCCAAGTTTTCTCTCTGGGCAAAAGCTTTGGAGCAATTGCAGTCTGATCAGCTTGCCATCCATCAGGGGGACAAATTCTTGTCTTTGGCAAATATTCACTCTCAAGGGCCTTGTGTAAAGCTCATAATGCCATCTTGAACTCATGTTCATAAAAAGAAAATAAGAGGCTATAGAAAACTATTTTTAAAATGAATTTAAGTAGTTTTGCCACATTTTAAATGTCAGACGGAGCTGTTCTACAGCACAAATCTGCCAAGTATATGCAGGCGGCTGTTTTCAATAGGGCTGTTCATGCCCTATTGTACTAATCTTTTTTTAAATGCACACCTTTCTGAAAAAGTCCAAAAACACCCACACAAGCAGTGGGCACTGTTACTTTTATCCTGCTCCAACTAGAGGAATAGGCTCAGATTTGATTTAGTGTGTTGCACTATTATTTGTTTGCCAATAGTTTTCTTCCCTTGATGAATATTGAATCTTCATAGGATATAACAGATAACATTCTCTGTACTTCCCTCCAGCCATCTGTCTATCTATCTATCTCCCCTTGATCACTCCTCCCCATTGAATTAGATCCCCTATTCAACAGTGATCTGGAACTAAATGCAGTGGATGAGTGTGGGGGTGATATGGTGAATTAGAGCTACCTGTTATTTTTGTTGTTGTTTTATAAACCAAACTTGAGTGCTGAAAATTTTCCTAAAGTGGTAATTTTCCAGTCTCTGTTAAGTGCATTCCAGTCAGTAACAGTGAAATGACCTTTGGTAATTTGTAAAATCTATGGTCATGAAATATACTTGTTTAAGAAGAACTCACATTCTTCCATCAAACAGTCTAGGTTTGAATCCTGGCTCTTCAACTTACTAGCTCTGTAACCCTGGAAAAATTGTTCCACTTCTCTGAAGTTCAGTTTCTTCATCAATAAAATGGGCCTATAATATCTACTTCACAGAGTCTTTAGGAAGATGAAAGAAGTTGATATATGAGTATGTCAAGTAAATGGCAGAATGTGTGCTATAGACTAAAAGAATAAACTTTCAGGAGTGCATGGCCATAGGAGAGAACTAAGAGATTGTTGCCTACTGAGTTCCATACAGGCTTATTGATTATCAATGACAGATAAAGCCTGGAAAATGAATTAGGGTGCAATATACCAAATGGAGTATTCCTGGCTGCTTAGAGGTTACAAACACTTTGGGCTGCTAACCATCAGGTCAGCAGTTTGAGATCACCGGCCACTCTATGGGAGAAAGATGAGACTTTCCTACTCGTGTAAAATTCCAGCCTCAAAAATGCATATGGGCTGTTTTACCCTTTCCTTTAGAATCGATCACTAACGAGTCAGAATTGATTTGATGGCAGTGAGGAGGGGCACCAAGTGGAGTAAGATACTAATCAAGAAAAATAATAGCAAATGTTACAGATTACTTTTAATAACAGTATTTAATAAGTAGCTATGAGTGGCATTATTTGTTAATTTTGTTGTCTAGTAAATCCTTTGTCAGCATACTGTGAATCGATGATTACTGATTCTGAATCTATGATAGTCAATATTTGTTCTCTAGATGGTGGAAAACAGAGAAAGCTGACATAGTCTTAGGCAAAAGGAGCTTTCAGTCACGTTGGGAAGAGAAAACATTCACACTTCCAAAAGAAACTAGTAACATTAAAGTATCTACAAGATATTAGAATTCGGAGGAAGTGTTTATCTTTCTGGGCTTGGCTGGAGGTGGAGCTGTGGTTTTAAAACTGGACATTGTTAATAACAATAAAATCACCGCCCATTTAAAGAAGCCGAATAAGGATTTCTGGAAGCATAGTGGGTTACTTATAGGTTGGCATTCAGAAGTTCAAACCTACCAATTGCTCCACTGGAGAAAGAGGAAACTTTCTGCAACTCTAAAGTTATACAGCCTTTGAGACCCAAAGGGGCACTTCTACTCTGTCTTATATGAATTGGAGCTAAGTTGATGGAAGTGAGTGTTGTGGTTTTTTTTTTTTTTCTACATGAGGTAGAGAGCCCTAGTGATACAGGGGTTAAATGTGCCACTGCTAACTAGAACCTAGTAGATAGTCCATAGGAGAAAAATGTGGAAATTTCCTTCTCTAAAGTTTTCCGTCTTCAAAATGGTACAAAGCTACTCTGTTCTATAGAATCATTCTAGGTTAGAATTGACGCAGTGACAGTGGGTAATAAGCTCCTTTCTGACATATTTTGTTTTATTTCATGAGCTGAGTGTCTTATAAATTGTAAAATTATAAATATCATAATACTCTCACAAGGTAAGAAGCAATATTATCATCACTTTTCAGAATGTAGGCTTAGAAAAACTAAACAACTTGGCTGGAACCGCATAATTGAAAATGGGAGGTCCGCATTCTGAAGCCTGGGTTTTCAGACTCCTGTACCCTTTCTTTTCTTTCCATAGCAGAATCCTGCCTGTTAATGAAGAGAAGCAGCCTGGCACCGTCAGGCAGCGGGATGTCAAAAACAAAGGCCCATAGGAGCCGGTGCTTAGGAACAGTGAAGGGACATCCGGGTGGTAGAGAAGATGTATGTGTAAGAAGAAATAAAGGAGGGCCTTGGGTAAGCGGGGGTCTGATGGTGATGAGCAGAAGCTGGCTTAAAGAGATCAGTCTGTGTCCTGCTGGATGTGTGTGATCGCTCACAAATCCTACGTCATCCCCTACGAGTGTGTTCTGACTACATCTTTGATTTGTTTGGGCTTAGTCTTTGTCTCTTACTTCTTTTGCTCAGAAAGGAAAATGCCATAAGCAATGCCATTTCTTTGAAGTTCCCAGGTATATTTGGTGTATTTAGGAGTCTCTTGCAGAGTGTACACGTGGGAGGAAAGAGTTAGCAAGAAACCTCAAAATGCCTTGACCTAGCAAAGATATTTCTGTACTTAACCAAAATGCCCTTCTACCCATTCTGGGAGAAGGTGGTCTATCTCTCACTGTGTCAGCGATTCACAACCTGTGGGTTGCTACTCCATTGGGGGTCGAATGACCCTTTCACAGCAGTCACCTGATTCATAACAGTAGTAAAATTACAGTTATGATGAAGCAACAAAAATAATTTTAGGGTTGGGGCAGTCACCATAACATGAGGAACCATATGAAAGGGTCACAGCATTAGGAAGGTTGAGAACCACTGCACTCTATGTTGATGAGAAGAGACAAAATATTGTCATGGAAAATATTTGTAATGCTACTGATTAAGAGCTACAAGAACTATTCTTGCGTAGCTTTCAGATACTGAAACTGGCTTAACATAAAGCCCTTGTTAACTTGCAAGTGTGTTGACTTGCATATGGATTGACTTCCCAAAGTTCATTTTTAGGGCTTTTTAAAATAAAATTAACTTGAAACACACTATGCATGGGAAACATTGCTATGTAAGAAATGGCACTTAGTTTTTATCTGCAATAGCAATGATATAATTCTAAAGGTTCTTGTGGGTAATCTCAAGATTCCACAGGGAATGGATAGCTGGTCATAAGTGTGCTTTGAGAGGCCAAAATTGGCAAAAGACGTTTGGACAATATGAAAAATTGTATACCTCTCCCTGCAGTATACCTTTCCTTTCCTTTCCTTTTTTTAAAAAAGTAAAACCCTTTTAGAGAAAGCTCTTGCTTTCTAAAGATATGTACAAAAATTGAGAGCTACATAGTCAAAATCACTTTCAGCAAGTCAATGCGATGTGATGCATTATAGAGAAAATGTATTTCATTTTGAATATGTTTCTGGTTTGTATGTACCTTTGCATTAGTGAAGAAGGAGGGCACCTGAATTGCACCGTAAAGGGTACCACTATTACCTCCTGTCATGCCCCCTATGCCACCAGTGTGCTCGAATTTCTACAATAGCTTTTAACTTTGTGCTCAGGTGTTTTTATATTCAGTCACTTTTAACTTTAGTAAAGGGAAATACTTTGGATAAAACTACAGCATCTAGGTATTTCAAACCATCAATACCTCAACATACAATTTTCAAGTATTGATCTGGAGGGAATGGCCAGGGAACAGGTATGTTTGAAAATAGAAAATGAGAATTGGAAAGGATATGTTGGTAAAAAGCCTACATAGGACAAACTTGCCTTAGGTTGAATTAAAGAGTCTGTGCCCAAAGGTATTGTTTCCTTGATACCAAAAGTTACACAAAGAGAATGTGGCCACTTTTCTCAATAGGGAATAAGGGACAGTGGAACCGAGGATGCAAGAGAGGATCAGGAATTGCAATAAAAATTATTTCGAGGTGAACGGGTGTTTTATTCTTTTTTTTTCATGTTTTTTTTTGACCTTTTATAATATATATTTTATTGGGGGCTCTGATAGCTCTTTTTTTTAATTCATTTTGTTGGGGACTCATACAGCACTCATCATAATGTATACATACATACATACGTTGTGCCAGTGGTTACATCTTTTCTGGGATGGGGTGGGGTTCTTTTTTTTTTTTTTTGATTTGTGAGAAGTAAGCCAGTTTTATAGGGCAAGCAAGCTTAGGCAATTAGCATATCGTGATCTTCAAAATTAACAAGTGAATGGCAGCACAGCTGCGAGTCTGGCTTCAGAGGCCAGGGCTGTTTACAGTTACAAAGGCGACAAACTACAAACCCCAGGCAACAAACTGCAACAGAGTTCAG